>JAMKPZ010001230.1:0-56620 GCA_024699675.1 Amphibolis antarctica
AAAAAAATTAAAAATATTCTAGATTTGTAATATTTTAACAAAGAAAAAAATTAAAATTTTTCTTTTTATTAATTTTCATATGACACAAACTCTCCTCATTATCTAAATTGACCAAAATTTATTTTTCTATTTTGAAGAGTGAGATATCATTTATTTGATTATAAGGTAAATCGTATTCCTATTAATATAATAGATAATTTTAATTATAGACATTCGTAGCTAAAGATAAGACGTACATTTGGAGTAGTGAAATATTATTTTACAATTTTAAGAGGTCACATACCATATTCTTATGATACACAAATTAAAATTATTTTTGTATATTTCTTATTTTATTCAAAAAATAGATAGAGAAGATTTGCTTAAAGATTTGTAAGAATAATTACATAAAGTTGGTGCTGTTAAGTAATAAGATATTTCTGAAGTACAGTTGAAATGACTTAAGAACATAAAAAAGAAATAATTTCGTTAAGAAATGATGTATTTCATGTAAAAGAGATAACTATGATGTTCTGTAATTATTTTATATTTAGACAATAATGTTATATTATGCAATTATTCTGTATTTGTACAAATGTTATATGTTAGAGAAAAAGATGTATTAGAAAAAAAATTTGTGTACTTTTATTTACATGTGTATTTCTTATGTAAATATTATATTAATATTTTGTAGAAGTTATATTTTATTTAGATTTTTCAAATTTTCCTTGATATTCACAAACACCAAATAACTGAATTTTTCTAATTTTATGTGAACGGCATAAACAGATATAAAATTTTCTAAATTTTTTATTTACTTATTTTAAAAAAATTTAATTTTCTTTTTTTCGATTTTCTAAGCTTTTTTTTGTCGATTATTTATAATTTCACATTTGCACCTGTTATCTTTAATTTAATAAATGTACTCTAATCTTTAAAAAAAAATCGTCCTTTGATTTGTCTTTTATCTGATCTAAAAATTAAAATTAACAGAAAATTACAATAGAATAAACAGAATAATAAAGTATGAACAAGAGAATTCGCAAGAGGTCCACCGTCGTCGTCGTCGTCCTCTTCTTCCTTCGGAAGAGTTCCTTTTCCCTTCCCTTCCTACAACGAATTCCCTAATCTAGGGCTTACGGAGCCAGATCCATGGCGTCGCCGTTGTTGTGAGAGACAGAGGACCACCCCCTGCCGCATTCGGTGCGAGATTTGGACGCGATGGCGGCGGTGTCGGTGACGGACCAGGTCGGGAATCTGGTGAGGAGGGTTGCAGGTCATCTCGGGCGGAAGATTTCCGGCATCCTCGTGCTTCTCTTCAATAACAAGGTGAAGCTCCTTTTCCTCTCTCCGACTGATTGCTATCTTCCGTTTGTTTGTTTGTTTCTTTTTTTTTTTCGTTTTGGCTATTCTAAGTTGAATGGATTTCTACCGGTGAAAAAAGCTGATATACGCATCATCAACACGTGACTTCGGGGTGCCTCCCTTGATTAGAAGAAAAGGAATTGCGTGCTAGGTTTGATAGTGTTTGGATTAATGGAGGATATTCTCTTCGAATTTTGTCCTTTTTGTTTGTATAACTTGCGTTTTCTTTCCCGATTAGTTTTGAAGCTTCTCTTGTTATGTCGGACTTTCAGAATGCTGGTTCATTTGGTGCCCTTGCTGGCTTTGCTCTTGCCATCGTCTTTGCATGGAAGTTTTTGAGATCACCTGAAAGGCCACCACGCAGAAAGCGGAGAAATGCCCCTTCATCAAGCAACAGTGGCTTAGCAAATGTGCAGCCTTCCGACCCCGAAGTTTATTCACAGTTACTGAATTTAAAGGACTTGGATGCAACCGAAGGGACCGATCATCCTGTTGAGGTTAAAAAAAACCTGCTACTTGAAGTTACTTGCAGATTGTTTTCTGCTTTGTTATTTATTGAATGTAATATCTGAAGAAGTTTCTGCCTAATTTATGGTTCTTGTTTTCATGTCAACCATTAGTGTACCCTAGGACAAGTGATGAGGAAGAAACTAAGTGGTGGTCGAAAGGTATGCCATTTTGTTGTTCCTGTATTGCTTATTAGCCATATAATCCAATCTGAGTTCTTTCTTTATAACCTTCTTTTGGAGAAGTTCCTAAAGTAAAGTTTTCCTCGTGGCATCACCTCTTTGCTATTATTTTATTTTTAAAATTTAAATATAATTGGTTAATAAATAGCATAATGAATTTTGTATTAAATTTTCATACTGTATAGTGTTTTATTTATTGTTTTTTAGTTCAAAGTCAGTGGTTGAAATTTCATAGAAAAGTGTTGAATTTCAAAACCTTTTGTTCAAGGATCAATATTTATTTAATTTTGTAGAACCATCTGATAGTAATATATATGTTGTCCCTTTCACCCTCCCATGTATTTATAAATTAAAGAAAAAATTAATATACCACTAGAAAAATTACCTGGTGTCACAATCAAAAAATACTACATCATTTCACATATGTAAAGATTGTAAAGTTGTACGCAAACATTTATTTTTCTCTGTAATTTTTACTGAATTTATGATGCAATTTCTGTATCCAAGATTCTGAATGCTAAATGATGTCATGTTCCATACATGAAAACTTTTTACATAGATTGTCGTAGGATACTTGTTCAAGTAATAAAATAGTTAAAAGCTCTGTAGAATGGATACAGATTTGGGATTCAGATATGATAAGATACTGTTTCAAGCATTTGGTAAATTTCTAAAATTTTGAATACAATTCAGCATAAATGCAACATTAAATAAATAAATAATATAATTATTTAAAGGATAAAGATATATTAAAATAACACAAAGTAATATAAATCATACAACATATACAAAATCAAACTCAAAAGAACTGTAATACACTAAAACCGAAATTTACCAAAATAAGAACCTTGAAATTAAATTCATACATGATTCAATAGTCAACAGCATGCAATAAGCCAATTACGAAAAATCACAAAATTCACCATAGTAAAACAAAAAAAACTCAGCTGTTGGAGTATTGATGGATGTGAAGGAGATAGTGGTGGTAGTGAAGGTAGGATTCGATGCTGGTAGTGTCAAAGTAGGAGGCAAATCTACCAAAGTTGAAAAATTACTTCGATGTTGATAGAGTTGGAGGAGTTCATCTCTAGAATAGTCTTCATTAGAGGAGTTTAGAGGTAGAAGAGCTGCCATTGAAGGAGATAGTGCCAACAAAATAAGAGGACTTTGATGTTTAAAGAGTCATCTGAGAATGAGTGGTTGATGGTAGCAGAGTCAGACTTTTAGTGCTTGCAAAATTGTTGTGTGATGACAGTTCGTCAACATGAAGAGGAGAGTGATACTGTAAGGGGGGATGCATTAGGGTTTATGTTATGGTCATTTTGCATGTTGAAACTTAGGTATGTTTTTTAATACCAAAATTGAATCCTTCAAGTATTCCTAAAGTATTTATGATCCAGGTTAAATCCATGTTTGATATATGTTCAATAGGGTGTGTTGGGATTTTGGGAGTATCTGTGTTTCATAGCTTAAAAGTAGTGATTCCTGTCTCAATCCATATCATTGAAATTTTGGTTTTTTCAAGAACCAATCTGATATCAAGGGTGATATCGGAATCAGATCCAAAGTGGTTGAAATATTGAGCCAGATCAGTGTTATCAATTCATTGCCTCCATTTTTAAGCATGCCATGTGGTGTGTCAGACATACTTGGGCCTAATCCAGGTTAAATCCATGTTTGATGTATGTCCAATATGGGTGTTTGGGATTTTAGGATTATCTGTGATTAAAAATCATTATCTTGATTATTTAACTTGTTTTCGTTCTTTCTTTGATTTTTCTAAAAAAACTTTGACCTTTTTCTATTCGGAAAACCAACCACATCAATGTAAGATGTTTGGTGGAAACCAAACATTTCAAATTCTAATAACACAAATTTTAAAGATAAGTATTTTCATTGGTTGCTGCAAGGCTATAATGCTTTGGCACCATTAATTTTTCAAATTTCATACTTACACTCACACAAACATTCATAGATGCAGACAGACAAAAGTCTTTTTGGTTGTCAAAATCCTTAAAAATGGACTGTTGTTGGATTCATTACTAGATCTAACAAGGCTCCACATCTAAAAAGACTCAGCATTTAAATTCTCAGACTGCTTATTAACTTTGGGCATGCATAGGCACTGCCATGATAACCTTTGGTTGATGAAATCACTTTTCTTCTTTGTTTCTTAAAGTTTTGATTCTTTTTCGGTAAATTTAAAGTAGTTGATTCTTATGGTACCTACTAATGTAGGACTTTCCTTATTTCTTGGTTCCCACTTTTTATTGCTTAGTGTTAACTGTTAATTCCATTTTTACCCTTCTCAAAAAAAATCATGATTCATGAGATGAAATTCAATACTGAAAGTCTGGAAGTTTCATTTTGTTTTGGTTTTTCATAGAACAGCATTATGTTTTTATAGGTGTTTTGGTATGGTACTACATATTTCAGTTTCCTTGTTCTTGATTTCTAGCTTTTATCTATCTCCATCTTTTTGCTCATGAAATGTGGGAATGTTTGTGTAGTGTGACAATGCTCTCTCACTTTCAATTTTCAAAATTGTATTACTGTTGCTAATTCATATACACATATTGATACTGATTACTGAATGATATCATTTTCTTATTAATCTTATTATCTTGTTTGTCTATACAATAGTGTTATAGTCCTCAGGTGGTAGGATTATGATTTGGGCTATTGTTGTTGTATACAGTAGTGTTATAGTTAAGAAGTTTCTATCTCAAACAGACATAAAGATTTGTTATCTTTTTACATGACCAACACCTACGTTCACCTCAAGTTTCGTATTTTTCTTTCAGATATTGTTGAAATTGAAGTGCAGAAAATGTACTATTTTATAGAATCAAAATAACAATAGATAAACTTTCATGCTATAATCATCAGAAGCTTACCATTTTATCATTAGTTAAATATTTAATGTAAACAGTGTATGGTTATATATAGGTGATTTCAGCTTTTATTTAAATCCACCGTGATTGTGCCATTAATTACTAGTTTCCTGTAGATATTCCAAATTTCTGTGGTGGTTCGATCAAATTTTTGACTCAATACAAAAACAACAACAATCAATGCCTTTTTCCCACTTTTTGGGGTTGGCCTCAATAAGTTCAAGATATTCATTCCTCGTCTTGAGATGAGCATCAAGATGATTAAATTTGTGATTTGGTCAGCATTCATCCATAGCAGTTGTATTGCAGGTAACTTGTCAGCTGCTTGGTGTGATTTTGGAGGAGAGAACTCCTGATGAACTTCAGGTTGGAAATAAATCGTTGAATCATTATCATTTTTACTAACTTCCAGATAGGGCACTTTTCAGTTATCATATGGCCATTTTATTACAGAAACATGCCACTGTCAGGCCGTCTGTTTTGGAAGTGCTTTCAGAATTATCAAAATTGTGTGATGTCTACTTGATGGAAACAGTCTTGGATGATGCAAGTGAGGTACGCTCCAAACGCACATTTATGAGTTTTCTCAAATTCCCGTGAAATTCTTTTCTTCATCTGTGTGTTTGATTTGTCTGCTTGCTTCATGTCGCAAGCAGTCTTTATTGGAGTTCTATGGGGAATCCTTTTAGTATAATCGAGTTTATCATCTTCAGGAAAGAGTTCTAGTAGCTTTGGAGGATGCTGGGCTCTTCAAGGTTGGTGGCTTGGTGAGGGACAAGGTAAGATGCTAGAGACCTAATAAATTCATTCTATGTTTCTTTCCAACTTCTGAACATTTTCGTGGAAGATTGTTCTAAGAATGCACATTTATCTTTTGAACTTTTCTTTTGAGGCAACTTTCTTCCTATTAAGAGATTTCTTTTTAAAATTCACATTAATTTCAGGGCATCTTTTATGATTTGCCAGTTCCTCTTTTATGGTCGTGAAATTTGTCTCTACCTGAATAATTTCCATGCTCTGAAATGTTAGAAACAATAACCATTTCTGGCAATGTTTGTGGTAATGTCTTCTTTCATCCTTGTTCTTTACATATGCAAGCTAAAAGATAAGTAGGTTACTGCTGAAAGAAGATCCTGGAAAAGCGTTGTATTTCAGATCATAGAAGACCACCCACCTGATCTCTCTTTAGGCTGAGGGAGATTATCCGTGATGGTCAACCTTGGTATCCGTTTGTTTTTCTTCCGTTCTATTTTTTAAGTTTTTTTTTTCATTGTTGCTTTTTATTCATTCGGACTTCATTGGTTTTTTCATCATCATTTTCGATCTTCTAATACACTGGGAAGGTCGATGTAAAATACCCTGTCCCTGTGCACCGTTTATGTGCCTCATGCCGTAACACAGATTATTTCCTTATTACGTTATTATAACTTGTACATTTTATGGAAGCCTGAGACCTTCGATTACAAGCTATAATAAGCTTTTGTTGTACAGGTTCTCTTTTGTAGCACCGAAAATGGACGGACTTCTTTTGTTCGGCAACTAGAACCAGATTGGCATGTTGATACAAACCCAGAGATAGTATCTAATCTTTCTGTATGCCTCTTTCCCTATTTTTGAGTCGAAAATTTGTTGTGTTATTGTTTCCGACCATCTTACAAATCTACGTCGTTGGAACAGCGATTCATTAGATACCAACTACACATTTCACCTGCTGCTTCAAGCTGCGTGGCATCGAATGTTTCCACTTCTTCGAGTTTAGAACAGCATTTCTCATGCCTATGAAGAACATAGGAGAGTGAAAGCAACGGCATTAGCTGGTGCTTCGTTCGCGTGGTGCCTTCGTCTTAATATGTGATTGGGAAAGATTCCTTCTTACTCTTGTCATTTCTATTCTCGTAGAACATGTTGGGTATTGGAGTCCATACATCTTATATGCTCATGTGTTGTATCTGCAGCGACATCTATCGAACCTTTACGTTCGCATTTCGATCTTGGGATCAAAATGTTTGACAGAGTTTGGTATTTTCTAGTTTAGTTTGTAAAATAGCTTGCCATCCGGCATCTCCCAGTGGTGATATGGCGTGAAATCACTATTCTCGGGAAATTTTATCCGAGAAGAGAATATTCCAACATCAACTGAAAAAGGGCGTATTGCATCAACTCAAATGAATTATTATCAGGTGGGTTGGCTCCTACGGTGTTGCAGTGTCACAAAGGTAATATTGTAACATCAACTGAAATATCCTTGGGCGGTCGACGTAAAATTTAACATAAAAACCCGACGATTTCACTTGTATGGTATCCAAAATAACGCTTGAAACCTAGACTGCCATTGATCTCTTTTCATTGGAATAAATTATGAAATACCCATTCCACATTTCCACAATGGTCATTTTACGGCGTGTACATGTTATTGCACGTTTCTCCCCCAACCTCTTGTAATCCTTCCGTCCGTATCGATCCTCTCCGGTGCGGCCCCGCCTCATGCATCTCTTTTCATCAAGGTCTGCTCCTTAGGATGCACATGTTAACTGTTTTTTGTTTTTTTAATCAAAGTATACACATGTTGACTGTTACTTGATGGTTTATTGTTAACTAACTCAAATCAGATTAAATAAGGGTTGGTCTAATCTGTATCAAGTAAGATATATAACGGTTAATCATTGATATGCTGCATGGATCAGTTGATAGAAATACTTGATTAGCTTGTACTTGTATATTATATATTTCTTATATATGTGTGTGTGTGTATGACATATATATAATGTGTACATAAATATATATATATATATATATATATGATCGATGTACATACATACTGAATCATTGAAATAAAGTGTTACTAGAAAAATAATTCTAATTAATGGTGTCATTAGAAAGTATTTTTCCTATGTGTACGTATAATGTATACATAAGTAATATATATTAGTAATAATTAATATAATGTGGATATGTGTGTGTATAGATGGACAGATAGATCTGAAGGTACGTAATTGGGCATTAAGGGGAGATTTGTGTATTTAGAATTAATAGAAAATTACGTAAAAATAATTTTACGTAATTTTCTATTAATTCTAAATACACAAACACTACCTAATTGTTGAATCATATATATATATTACTTATACAATTAAGTCAGGATCGAAGTAATTAATAATTAAGTGCGCGCATGGATTTGATCGACGGTGGGATTCATAAAACGTACACTAGTTATACAGATGGAGAAGAGTAGATGAGATGATCATCATATGTATACATGTGATGAAGCAGTTGGGTATTTGATCTGCGATTAAGAAGTAACTAAAGTAGGAACCTTGGAAGTCCTACTTTGTTGCCACATCTCTGGACATCCTCCCGCACTTGCTTGGTGTACTCCCCGAAGGTGAACTTCCTGTAAATGGAAGGTTCCTCGCAGCTGCCGATGATGGATTCGTAGGACGGACACAGGAAGTAGGCGAAGGAGTACCTCTCCGACTTGGCGTTGGTCACCACCTTGTGCTCCACGCTCTTGTACCTGTCGTTGCTCCACACCTGCAACGTACACACCACTGTTACGTGTGTTTGAACTCATCCGATCCACGTCCGTCTGGTGCGTTCATCAGCTAGCTAGCTATGTGGGTAACATCGATCCAAGTACCTGAAACAGATCGCCAATGTTGACGATAAGGGCGTCGGGGTTCGGCTTCACGACAACCCACTTGGACCTGTTCATCAGCTGCAGCCCACCAACCTGGTCCTGCCAGAGGAGGGTGAGGAAGTCGCTGTCCGTGTGGGGGGTCAGGCCGAACACCTCCGGGGAGTGGGGGCACGGCGGGTACCGGTTCAGCCGAAGGAAGGACGTCTCCTTACTGCACTTCTCCGCCAGCCCCCCGCCGCCTGCTTGGCCCAGATTCTCCTCCAGGGCTTCCGCGAGCGCCTGCACGAGCTTCGACATCGCTTTTCCCAACCTCCCCATCACCTCCCTGCCGTGCCATATACATATCCACAGATTAGAAAGTGAACTGAGGTGAGGCCTTTCTAAGTAAGAGCAGAGGGGTGAAGCAAGGAAGAACACCTTGTATGCTGTTTCAAGTATTTTTTGGATGATTTGCAAAAGTCGTACATGACTGATTAAATAGAAGATAGATACAACGGTGTAGTACTCGAAAGAACAGAAAACAATAAACTACATTTAATATATACATAATTATTACAGAGATATTAATTATTCTTAATAGTTACAACCGCAGCACATGTACCGCCGCCGCCAGATGATGTATATATATATGTTGCCCATATATCGATCATCCACATATACATACCATCATCGAAATGCACGATCACCAAATTTTTGATTCAAATTTGAGTTAGTTCGTCTCACATCGTTTCAGATAATTTAACTGATCGATCTATGGCTATGCTATCTCTCTTTCTCTCTCTAGATATATGGAAGATTCCATATATATATATACCTCAAAGAACCGAACTGGTCGTCGAGGAGCTGGCGGCGGCGGAGGCAAAGATTCTCCTCCGAGACGACGGAAAGAGGGACGTGGAAAGCTTCGGACCAGGAGTACTGATGGAGAGAGGTAGCCGTCGGGCCGCCCCACTTGTAGTAATCGTGCAAGGCGCCGCAGGTGGACTTCTTCTCGAAGGGCAGGTTGAAAAGCTCCTCCTGCTTTCTCCTCATGTCCCCCAGCAGCTCCTTCCCTATGCCGTGGTTCAGCACCTGGAAGAACCCCCACTCCGACGCTGCGCCGGCGATGGACGCCACGCAGCGCCCCCTCTCCTCCCCGTCCCCGGACCAGAGGCCGCTCACGTCGATCAGTGGGACCTCGCGGCACTCCTCCACCTCCCGATCCGGCCGCCTGCCCGCGGCCGAGAGGAGTGCTCCGCAGTGGTCGGTGAACGGTGGGACGTCTACCGACATGTCGATCATAAACATGGGGGTACTGCCCGGCCGGGAACGGTGGCGGTGGCGGTGGCGACTCCAATGCAAATCATAAGATGCTTCCCTTCGCGTTATAACAATTAAAGGTCTCGTCTACTTATCATTCATACAAACTTACAAAATTATTCTAATTTTTACACTTTTCAATATATTTCTGTTACTATTTCAACCTAAAAAATCATTTACCTGGGATCACTAAGTACTTTTATTCACTCCAATAGATACTGGTACATTTGTGTACGTAGAATTCATAAAATTTAAATTAAAATAAATTTAATTTTAATAAATCACTTATTTATATTAACAAAATTAAATTCAATTCATTCGTAATATTCACTTTTAAAAATAAAGTTTAAGTTTATAGAATTTGAATCAATTTAAACTTCCTCTCTCGTAAAATTTTTAATTTCATTTAAATTTAAAAAATATATAAATATCTAGACACTAAATTTACTTTTATTCTATTCAAATTTTTTTAAAAAAATAAATATCGGTTGTGGATATATCGGTCACCAGCCTGCACACATGTACGTTCAAACACGACATTTTCGATCGCACGTGTATAATACGTCAACACGTACGACCTCGCTCGATCTAAGCACGCAAGCCACTAATTTTCAACATCTCAACAACCTCTACGTTCCCACTGAACGATCGTATAGCCTTTCACGCAATCCGACGGATTATTTTAGCTACCGCGTCAACATCACTGATGTCTGTGCATCGATCTGTTGAAAGAAAGAAAGAAAGAAAGAAAAAAAAAAAAAAAAAAAGAAGGAAAGAAAGAAGGAAAGAAAAGAAAGTTATACACCGATAGGTTTTGTAGCGGCGGTAGGGCTGCGTCTACCGCAGGCTCCGATCCCATTCTTTAATTAAACCTCGTCTACCGGGTCCGCCGGGCTTGTTCCCAAGTATGCGATGTATGATATTGGCGTGGCGGTGGTGGCAGCAGCAGTGCTTCTTATCTTACCCAAAAGGGCATGGAGGTGGAGGTGCGCACATGATTGATGTTCATCACGATCTTGCAGAACAGAAGTCGCCGGTGAGTGGGACGCATTATTTGCTCTCCTCCATTCACAAAACAGCCGCTAGCAGCTAGCATGAGTTTTCATGTTAGTTATTGCTCCTTTTGTTGCTGTTTCATTAATTAATTTGATAATCCACACGCAGGCCCGAAAAGGCATTCTGTCGTTTTCTTGTTCTTCTTGTTATTTTTAAAATTATTTTTAACGTTATTATTATTATATAAATTTTAATATATAATTTTTTATCATCTAAATTATTATATAATTTTAATTTTATTTGTAAAATCAACTTAACTTTCAACTTTATCTAATTCCTAAAGTTGAAAAAAATTATTTCCAAATACATTCTAAAACTACTTTGCTTAAGTCATATTTCACTTACTAAATTAAAGCTTCGAATTTAGAGATAGAGGGTTTGTTTTGATAACCCACTTCGTCACTCTTGAAGTGTAAAAAATCAATTTTTTTCCTCCACTGGTTGAATGCATTTTTCCTTCGTACACACTCTTTGATCTTTACGCTCTTCAAAGTCTTCGTTGGCTGAGAAGTTCCAGAGTATATCGGAAGTAACAAAGAGACGTGTTAGAAGTTTCTCTATAATGCATTGAAGTTCTTCTCGGACACTAGAAGTTCCTTTAAGACGTACTAGAAATTCCTCTAAGATGCACAGAGATGTATAAGAAGTTCTCCTAAGATATTAGAAGTTCCTTTAGAATATTGGAAGTTCCACTAGGATGCACCGAACCAGAAGTTCCTATGATGCATCGAATTTTCCTCTGGAAGGTACCAGATATTCTTTTGGTTCGAACTAAGTAATGTTCTAGTTTTAGATTTTTCTCTAGAAGTCACTAGATATTCCTCTAGTTGAAACTAACTGATTGTACTGAATGTTCTTCTAGTTGGAACTAAAATTCTTTTTTTAAAAAAATATGTTGTATATATTTGGTTATTTTAATGAAATTATAAAAGAATATTGTTTAAAATATATAAATGTTAATGTGATAGAAGACATGATGACAAATAATGAAAAAAGTAGATCGAGAAATGTGAAGTTAATGATGAAAATTAAGAATATTTCTAAAAGTTGAAAGTGACGTTTATAAACGAAACTAGAGTATGATTAATTTCTTCCATGGTTCATCTACTCTATGCTGCGCTTACCATCTAGGGTTCATCGACCCTACCAAAAGGGAAGATATATGGTGGGGAACATCACCAAACGCATCTTCGAGTTTTATCAACTTGTCGCCCTCCTCACGTCCCTTCAACAAAGTTGGATCGAAGGGTTGTGTATACACCTTCGTGTATGTGTCCCTGCTGATTAACCTGCAGTTAACACTAATATTTTATCTGACGATTTAAATTAAATATAGATATTTTGAAATTTTAATGTACATTAAATATTAAAAAATTACCTATCTTGTGTTCATCGTGAATGTGATGGTTGGATAGATGATTTCACAATTGTAAATACTCGAAAAGGTTGAAAGAAAGCAATCTCTTTTTTTCTTTTTATTTTTGCAATAATGTAAACTTTCCTTTGTTATGTTTTCTTTACTTTTTTTAAACCTTTTGTCGTGTACAATAAAAAGTGTTGTATCTACAGCAACAAATGACCTCTTTTTATATTTGCATATAGTATGTATACAGAGGTTATACAATCTAATTAAGATTTTTTTAATCCAAAAAGGAAAAATCATTTGCCTGAATAATTAGTGAGTTTTTTTTTTGTTCTTCTGGTAAAATATGATACTGGAAAATTGATAATATATGGGGCTATGGTATTATCATGACTGTACTTGGAAAAAGTAACTTCAACGGAGAAAAGTTAAAATTTACGAGTAACGTATGTTTATTAAAGTAATGTTGTCCGTAAGTATTAATGATGTGAGGTAAAGTTTTTACTACGTAGTGTTAATTGTACATGGTAACTATAGTAAAACATGATAAATATAACAGTTTCTTTTAATGTAGTAGTTAATGTAAAATATTGAAAATACCTTAGAGACATTTCCTTCTTGAATCGTCACGCACACTCTCACCCTCACAGGAAATCTTTGAAAATTGACAACGTAGTTGTCGGATCCAATGTGGCTGCCCCATCAACCACATCCCCTCTCTGTTGCATCCCACTCGACTGCATCCCTTCTTTGCCACATCCTCATCCATCGTAGAGAGCGAGTTATATAGTCTTTCCCATTTTTGGATAGAGGAAGTCATATCCTCTAGTTTTTACGATAGGTTTAGTTAAACCTTTCAGACCTTACGATAAGTTTAGTTCAAACCTACCAAACCTCACGATAGATTTAGTTCAAACCTGTCAAACTTTGTGATAGGTTTGGTGCAAACGTTATGGACTCTAAGGTAGGTTTGATAGATTTACCTCATAAACAAACGTAGTCTAAATTTATTATTCTGATGTTTCTTTAAATATGATGTAATTAATATTTGATGAGTTTTTTTACTATTTGTGTTGATATTTTAAAATTGTAAATAATTTTACATGATACAGTTACTATTTTAAAGATAAAATTATGAATAAACCATTTAGGAAATATTATGCAATAATTTTTAGGATAATCATGTTATGATATTTCAAACATATTTTTTATTATTGTAAACATATTTTTACTATTAAATGTTATTACTATAATTGCTAACATATTTTTACTATATTCCCTTTTTGTAAAGATTTTTGCTATTAAATCTTGCATAGGGTTTGCCCGGAAAAAGGAGAAGGGGTGTTTTTAGATTTTTCACTTTTGGAGCAAAAGAATCACCTTGGAATGAAGAATTTCTGTAGTATAATACAGTTATGTATATTGTTTAACTTTAAATTAAAATAATCTTAGTAAAAAATTTCATCTAACCTTAAAGAGATGAAGTGGACTAAATGGGCCTGTTTCAATATATGACATTGGACTAGCGACTCCGGGCCGCAAAAAGATCCAGCCCATTAGACCCAGTCACAAGCGTAGGGTGCCTGCAGCCTAAGAGAGAGAAAAAGAAAAATCCAAATTTTAATTACAGAAAAAAGGTTACCATTAACTAAGAGATCATTTATTAACCTTACCAGTGATTTTCAGGTTAACGATTTTAATATAAAAGAAATAAGAAGAGTAATTTTGATAATGAAAAGAGTAAATTAAGAAATATGAATGTTATTATAAAAATAAGAATACTTTTAAAAGAAAAAGTGTACAATGCCTAAAATGAATAAGATCACCTAGACAATGTTTTTAGAATTTTTTTTGTTTTCTTTGTTTTATGGCAGCTTGTTTCACCCATTCTCCTCAAAAGTTGAAAATTTTGATAATACTTATCTTTAATTAATTAAAATTTAAATATTAGATTATGGTTACGTTTGTTATAGCGTTTAAACACCATATACCACTGTTTTTAACTATGCATCATATAATATACAATACATATTATCAAACAAAAAAATTTATTATATCATAAAAATCGAGATATTGATTTGACGTATACTCTTTCTTCGTAAAATAACTCCTCCCAACCACACTATTTTTCCCACTTCCCTTTCGTTCGCATCTACAAGATCAACAATCATGAATACGTTCCTCCCAACTCACCTGTAAGACCGACTTCCTCTCCTCTATTAATGCTAATGATTTCCAATACGTTCCCTTCGTCTTACTACCCATTACCTACTGTTCGTAGTTCAACCCCACATGCATTCATCATCTTGTGCTCAAACTCAACCTCTAGCACTCTTGTCCGAACCCACCAATCACTTTCCAACACAACAAGTCTGAAATGTTTAGCTAAATAGGATGCAAGGGTGGTAACGTTAAGCTGAATAAGATCTAATTAATTACTTTTATTCTGAAATTTTATTTTCTTAAGAATTTTACAAATTCTTGGAATATTTTACTAATTAATTGAAGATTGATTTAATAATTAATTAAAAATAGAAAATACAACTTAGACGAAAAATCCGTCATTTTACATCCGTAGATACATCTGGCTATACATATGTAAATACTACTTTTTATAGGTATTTATATTACTATTTTTAATTTTATATTAAATTAATATAATCTAAAAATAGTATTTTTTATAAGTATTTATTGTAATTTACTAATTTAATATAAATATATAAATTAATAGCCGGCTGGAACTCCTCGTCCGGCAGATATTTTGTACTTACTGTTTTTATATTCATTCCATAAAAAAATATATTATTTTTTATAATATAAAAAAATATTACTTTATTTATCAATCATCACAATATTTAAAATATCACATTATTTTATTTTTACCATAAATTATATATATTTTTAAATAACGTAAACCTCGTCCAATGTATATCTATCGCTGCCTTTGAAGATTACTGTGGTGAACATAATTATAATAATCGGTTAATTAAATTTTTGAAGTTACCGGTAAACATCATGCGTGACAATTCGAAGGAGCCATTCAATGGACGGTTGGATGTCAACCGGCCGCTAGGGCCACG
The DNA here is from genome assembly GCA_024699675.1 of Amphibolis antarctica. NCBI lineage: Eukaryota > Viridiplantae > Streptophyta > Magnoliopsida > Alismatales > Cymodoceaceae > Amphibolis > Amphibolis antarctica. Next base: position 15,363 of record JAMKPZ010001230.1, read on the forward strand.
TACGGCGCGGCAAGAGTCGCAAGATGGACAAACCCTAATCCACAGGTAAAGGGTTCAAAGGGGGCTTCCGCACGGACCGGGCTTCTTCGACGCTCCCACCCTCTGCTCCATCGCAATCCCAACTCTTCTTCCGTGCCGAACGGCGAAAAGGTGAGATTTCGATCTGGAGCTTTGCTCCTCCTCCTCGCCGTTTGTGGTTTCCATTCCCGTCCCTCTTAGTTGAGTACTTCTTTCGAGAGTCCGATTTCGCTGCTCTAGATCTACTTCTGCCGGCAAGGATGATGAGTAGAATTAATTAATTAATGTTTTCTTTATTTAATGGTGACCGTGGGTTTATTAGTAGATTCAACTCGAAGGAATGGTTGACCTGGAAGATTCTTTCAGTCTCGTGTTGTTTAAGTCCAGTAGATAGAGTAAGGGTTTAGTGTCGTTGAGTGGAAGAGTCGTGAATCACGAGGGTCCGTGGAGGGATCATAGGAGTTTGTATCAAATTTTGTTTTTTTCCCCCTCTATTACTGGATTGAGAAATAAGCTTTGATTGATCAGGCTGTGTTGATTGTTGGACGTGAATTTACTTGCTACTTGCCATTAGCTTGTATGCGTGCATGTTTTACTGATTTCTATCGAATGAATTTGGATGTAAAGGAAGATGGTGCCGTTATTTAGCACGTGAAGAAGTTTTTTTACAACAATTGAGTGTGTTGAGCATCACAGTTAATTTATGATAGATGAAACGGGCCTTACATATGTTGCATGTTTTCCTCATTTTTTGATTTAATCATTTCCTATATTAATTGTTTTCGGGAGAAGCCACGTTTATTGTTTAATGTTACTATTCTTTCAAGCTAAATGCAAACCAGTAGGTCAATTCAAAATCATGAAAAAATATTCATTCAATAGGAGAAATGTTTGCCTTATCATCCTGTATCAGGACCAAGTCACATGCGTCTAACTTGTTTGTTGTATAATCTTTTGGCCAAGACGTTCAGAGGCTAGCATTGTTCAGAAGTTAGCATACCAGTGTCAATGAATCACTGTGATTTCTTTGAAATATCGTGTTTCTTTTATTTTAACGTTTCTGTTCATTTATTTATTCTCAGTGAAAAAATTTATTTGTCCGTATTCTATACAGATGAACCGGGAGAAGCTCATGAAGATGGCAGGTGCTGTTCGCACTGGTGGCAAAGGAAGCATGCGCAGGTTTGTTGTTTATATTAGTTGTTTGTACATTGCAAACATACTATTCCTTGGTGTATATTTTTCTGAACATTTTTTGGTTCTCTTGAGGTTTTCTAAATCTTTTTACATTAAGCTTATATTTGTCCTAGTTATGAAAAGCTTTTATCTTCCTCAATTGCAAAGGTTTTAGTAAGTTTGGATGTATTGATGTTTTGCATGCCTTTTGTATTTACCTTTTTTTAAGGTTTTTCATTGCGTTATTTCAAGAAAACATTCAATTCATTAACTGTGTATCCCTAGTATGATACTTCAAAGTTTTCATTTGCCATGTCTGACAACCAGAAAGAAGAAGGCTGTCCACAAGGCTACAACAACAGATGACAAGAGACTTCAGAGCACACTAAAAAGAATAGGGGTAAATGCAATCCCAGCTATAGAAGAAGTTAACATATTCAAGGACGACATAGTTATCCAGTTCACCAACCCCAAAGGTAATGCTTGCCAAACCTGCTTGTGCCCATTTCCTATTGTTGTTGATACTTTGTCGTATGACAACCAACTTTTTTTTTTGGTTCAGTGCAAGCCTCGATTGCTGCCAATACTTGGGTTGTTAGTGGATCTCCTCAAACCAGAAGTATGTTCTCAGACTTTGTTTTGTTGTGTTGTGAAGGTCGTGTTATGAATGAAATATAGTTATTGATAACAAAATAATGTTTCATCCCCTATACAAGAATGTCAGATCTATTTATTTATGGACTTGTAAAAGGTTAAATCTGATACAGCTCTCTTCAATTTGGTGTCTTGAGGGTCTAATTGTTTGGAATCTTACCTCCGTAAGTGAAAGGGCAGTTTGTTTGGACTAAAATCCATGGCATTCAAGGCACAATGAAGTAACCTTACCATTGCCCCAGTGTTCACAATGGGGCAGCCTTATTGATGAACTTGTACTAAAATTTTAATCTGTTTTAGTGTAATTAAACTTTCCATTCATTCAGAAAGGTTTCTCTATGAACTTAAGTTTGACATGTATTTGATCATGTGAATTTTATCAGTGCCTAATATGTTGATATCTCCTTACAGAACTTCAGGATTTACTACCTGGGATCATCAACCAACTTGGTATGTCTCTTTTCTATATTTATATTGCTTTTTTATTTACCTCATCTTATGGTTCATATTGTTCCGTTTGGCATTTATCTTAAACCTATATGTGAGTTCAGGTGTATATGTAAAATTGCATGTTATTTTGTGCCTAAATAGCTTCTTTATAAAAGAAAGGAAGAGTCAAGGAGCTTATGATCCATTGTTGAATTGTATAGTTTAGTTTCCCAAAACGGAATCCTTTGGTTATGGCTAGTGGTATACTTGACTAATATAGAATTACAATTCACTGGCCCATATTTTATTCATTGGAAGGGGATTGGGGTTGTACAATTGGTCTAGTCCTCTATCAATTCCCTTTATTCATAGATTGATGCCTGCTATCCATCAATTTCATGTACATGTAAATAGATCACTAGGAAGTTTGTGGTTATGTTGCATTGATGGATTATGAGATTTGGGACATAAATGGAGATCACGTAATGTTGATGTTTATATCATTGGGGGGGGGGGGTTGTACTAGATGGAAAGACCAAAAATGATAAGTGAGGAAATGAAAACGAGATCTTAGAATATTTGTGTTGGATGGAAATTTAAAAATTTCCTTTGTATAAACTTTTCTTTGCTTCCAACCCTTCCACATGGAATCCCAATTTCTTGTGCCTGTGTTCATCTGCTTGCAACTCACTCTAGAAGCCACACTTGCTTGAGCTCCTTTCCACGCCTCCCACTTTGAAGGAAAGGCCAATCTGTAGAAGTGGTTGTACTTTATCAACTCCATCTTTCTTCCCCTCACAGTAGGAGCTCGTCACCATTGGGACTTTGAGGGAGGAAAGATATTCAATCTCTTACCAGTTGAGATTGGCATGACACTTGCAATCGGAACTGGAAGGCACATGTTACTCTGATCCAAGGAGTTCGTGGGATTTCCATGGAAATTAATACAAACAATTAGAGTTTGGATAGAAACTCTAGTAGTGAACCAGCTGAATTGCCTTCTTCTTGACGGAAGTTTGGTTGTTTTATAGTGCTTGTTGTGTGACAATTAGTACACACACGTTCATGTATATTTACTTTACACTCTATATTCCAAATATTATAGGCTTCAAAATATTGCATGAACTACTAACTTTTGCATATATAAGTCATAGCTAAAAATCTTAATATTGTTATTTCCATTTATAATAATAATTATGTTATTACTTTTTATTATCCTTAGAATAATATAATTATTAATATTTCCTTTGTTGCTGTGCTAATCATCTTATACCATTGATGAACTAGCCCGGAAGTTATGTAGTATCACACATTTTCAGATGTATTCCATGTCTAGAGTTTCTCCATTATGAGGAAGCTACCGATCGGTGGGATCCTAAACTAAAAATTACCTTGGTCGAAATATGCAAGGTAAAATGACTTAAGTGACCGGGCATAAATGTAGCCCTCGAACTACTGGGCTCACTCATTTGTGAACCTCTGAAAATCCTTACCCAGAAGAGAAGAGGATCACCGGCAAGGCAGCTACAAACCCCCTTATATTTAACATTCACCTTCAAATTTATTTATCGTGGGTCATGGCAAAGTCACATGAAAATGAATGTTAGCAAACTACAATGAGGGGAATTAAAGTACAGAGACTTAGCCTTGAGAAATAAGGGACTAGCTCTGGTTGTTTTTGATACTTAGGCTTCAAGAGCGTGGGGTTGCTTGCTTTTACTAATAGTAACATAGGTAAAATTGTTAACTAATAGTTATTGGTAATTAATAATATCATTAAGAACTGATATCATTAATAACTACTATTTTAATATTTGATATTATTTTCAAAATATTAATAAAAATAATTACAAAAACTATATCAATTATTATCGATGTTAATATTAATTTCATAATGATTAATAAGAATCATTGGTAATGTTTACAATAAATAATGATTATTAAATATTAATAGTTTTACTAAATTATATAATATTATAATACATTATAATTAAAAATAATTAGTATAATCATATTATCATTCTTAATAATTATGATTAATATAAATAATAATTTTAAATATAATTTTAAGAAATGGTCATCTTTATTATTATTTACTACTGTTATTATTAAATGTCAATGATAATTAATATTTATTATTTATAGTAGTCCTTAGCTATATTAATAATTAGTATTAATTAAAATTTTCATTTGACTGTCAATGTTATTAAATTTCTTAACTGTGCTTGTTATTTATGTTGGTAAAATGAGAAATTTTTCTTGGTTTTAATCCATTTTTCTGACTACTGGCTATGCTCTTTTTTTCAGGGTCTGATAACCTTGAAAACCTGAGGAAGCTTGCTGAACAATTTCAGAAGCAAGGCCCCACTGCAGGGGAAGCCACTAACCAAGAGGATGATGATGACGTCCCTGAGCTTGTTCCTGGTGAGACATTTGAAGCTGCTGTTGCTGCGGCCGAACAGAAAGAAGGCAAAGAAGAGAAATAGACGTGAGTGTGTAAAGAGGTATTAAGGAATCTTTCCGAATTTTTCTTGTCTATCTTGTTTGACATCTGTTTTCATTATCTGTGATGTACTGAGCGGGCTAATGCTAGTTTGATATCCTTCATTGAGACCCACTGATTTTGCATTTGGATTATGTTCGCTGAATACAAAGGGTTTGTGGCCAACCTTCATCGTGGTTATGATTTTCTGTTCAAAAAAGTGTTAGAACTGAACCATTATTAAATATTTATGAGATATTTAGGTTGCATATCCTAAAACCGATGTCATTCCTTCTTCACTGTGATAACGAAGAATGGCCACGGTGTGCATGTTTCAAACTTTAGGATTAAAAGTAGAATTTGCAGGAGTCTGAAGGAAAACCTATGATGTGTGTTATACACAAGCACCTTTTATTAGAGGATGGAAAATGGTCAAGAAATATGTCTAATGGTTTCTAGTAGACATCTTTTTTACAAAACAGGTGGAATTTATCAAATTAAACTCTTAATCCTCCCTATAACCAAAAAGAGGAAAGAGGAAAGAGAAAATGGAGTCGTCACTTAGTCTAATTAAGACTAATCTAAGAAAATTTATATACCACATGGTTTGGTAACCTATGGGCTTAGAGATTCAGGTAGATGCTTTGGGTATGTTACCACACGTAAATGTCTAATTACTTGGCATCTCAATTATCCTTATGTGGATGCATTGCCTATGAGTGTCCCAATGATGCTTAAGTGGCTTAATTAAGTCTTAATGCGTCTTAAGGGCTAGTAACGTAAGCTAGGTGTCTTATGTTGATTTTTTTCTTCTCAAAAAGTCAAATGAGAAAAAAAAGGAAGCTAAATAAATGATGATCTTCCTTATTTGCCATAAGGAAGAATTAAGGATGGAGGAGAATTATCTTCCGTCAAAGGCTATAAGAGATGATGTAAGTGATTAGTGTCCTAATTTCCCTTTCAAGTGATTATGAGGGGAAAGAGCTTAAGTGCCCCATTCTCTAACAAGTGATTATGAAGGAAATATACACTAAGCGGTTAAAATTATCTTCCAAGTAATTATGGAAGAAAATGATGCCTAGGTGGATGATTTCTCATTAAGTGATCATAATGAGAAAGTACTTTAAGTGGGTCTAATCATGATGCATTTTAGTGGCCAAGGGTTAATCAAAATCAAATATATAATTAAAATACACAATAAAAGAAAATCTAGTCTCAAGGGATCCTAATGCCAAGTCAAAGGAAATGCCAACTTATAATGTTTTCATCTTTAATTCAAAATGTAAGGAATTATCCATGGTGGGCCTCCATGTAACCCTAAATGGCCTATTTAGTAGGTGGGGTGTTTTTTATGATTAATTAGGTTATAAATTATTTAATGCTTCATTAAAATGAAGGTCATTAAGAAAAATGCAATCTAAGTTTTTTGCATGCATGGAATGTTAATCTTATATGGAACCTTAAACTAATGTAATCTTAAGAGAGGAAAGGGAATGAGAAGATGGAATCCATCCCTGAATTCTCGATCTTGTAAAGGTAGAATTAAGGCTGAGAAATAAACAAAGACAAATGCTTAATCTAACAAATTTCACCTATCTTCTATAGAGAGATAGAGAGATGGGTCTATGTGCTCCTAAATCATATCCACACCTAATGTGAATATGATAGTCTTGGCAATTTGATGGGCTTTTTATGCATTTAATTAGCAATTCCAAGACTTAGATTCTTAATTTTAAACCACCTACTTTTGTCTATAAGATACTGTAAGTGAAATTACAAGTTTGCATAATCACACATCAAGTAAAGGCAATCCAAATTGCTATTCAATGCAGGAACTGCAAACAAGCAGATATTCAAAAATTCATATAAAAATGATCAGACAGCCAAAAATTGTAAAAAATCCATGAAAAATTGGTCTCTACTGAAAGCTCTGGAAGTGTACAAACAAGATTAAGTAAGCCACACAATTCATTCGTCTAGTAAGGAAACCAGAATCTTATATCAATAAGAAAGAGGCGCAAAATTGAAAGTTGGGCACAATCTAAGAGCATTCCTGACTTCAAAAATCCATGAAAAATTCTCTGGTACATGGATTGGCATGAAACAAAAGCCAGGAAACCATACTCTGGATGACCCTTTCGGGGTAAACAATCTCAGAAAGAAAAGGTCGTATTGGGAGGCAAATTGATGAGGATTATAAATTGTCCTCGGTGGTGATTTCTAAATTATTGAGAACTCATGTATTTTTGAATGGTAGCCTGTTTGCAACCGTGTTTTCCCAATGGATACCAGTGCCATTTTAGACTTTATGGCAGTAAAAGACCTTCAGTGTCTTGAATGGGCATTGAAGTTATTTAAGTTCCACAGTGGAGAGGAGTTATTGTTGAACATATTGAGTCTTAACAGATCTGTGAAAGTTAATCTTAAGCCTGAAGTGTGCTTGGGTGCAGCATAATATTCATTTGACATTAACAACTGTGTTATTTGAAGTTTTAGTAGATATCAATCTGTCATTAACACATTGGATTCTTGCCTTAGGATGTCCGACCTCTTATTTAAAAATTTGATTCATTTGATTGAGTTGTTTTGTCTCTAACAAAAGCATCGTTTCCAGGACACAAGCGACTAGAATAAAAGGAAAGGTGATAGAGAATCACCCTGTCTTAGACCATTAGAAGATTTGAAGACTGCCGATATGTCTAGAATAAAAGATGTGGTACAGGGTTGTCTTTTGTTAAACCCTTGGCAGCAGTGCTGTGACCCTTAAATTTGTCATTGTTTAGTACAGAGTATCTTGTCGTAGAAGCACATTTTCGACCATGTTAGTCATCTATTTTGAAAACAAAGATCCACTAGGGTTTTGGTACAAGAAATCCCAGTCGTGCTTGCCTTTTTTTTTTAGCTTCCTATGCTTCACTGGCCCAGACAACATGCGATCACCACTTGGTGAATTTGCTCACCTTCAAGAGCCACTAGAGTTTTGATGAGTGTGCGTTCTTCCTTTTCCAACGCAACGTATACCTTAGTTGGAAGTCTGTTATTGTTTTTTCCCTCTCTTTTTCTGAAAATAGGTTAAAATAAAATGAAACTAGATGTGTGATTCTATTGTGATTCATGTGGTATCCTTGACCACCAATGAGGCTCTTGATGCACTTATTAAATTTCCACCTCAACATCATTAGTGGGCTATTAACTTAAGCTAGCTTATTCATTATAAGCAACTAATTGTAGAGCCAGTGAAGGGGAGCCCAGGTGTGTGGGATCCTTCGTTAGGAAAGGTTAAGCATTCCTATATTTTGATCATCCTTAAGCTTTGTACGCATTATCTGTTAGTTACCTCAAAAAGCTTCTAGATGGTCTTTATATTGTTCTCTATTGATGTCTTTGAACTTGAGATGCTAAGTTTGCTTTTGCATATTGTCTATTTAAGAGGGGTTTGAGATGTAAGTACGAGAAATTGTGAAAAATAATAAGTTTTTTTTTTTATTCTTTATATTTTCTAAAGACAAATCTCTGCGTAGATAGTCTTTAAGGTATTATTTACATTCTACAAAAAATCACAGTTGGATGAGATTATACTCCAAGTATCTTATTGAAGCAAATACTGCATAACAATTTCTTGATCAGCTGAAAACCCAATTGTTGTGATCAGAATCATTGTACACAAATTCGGTGACTTTTCCCAAACCCTGTGACATCAAACGTACTTGTCTTAAACCATTATATTCAAAATTACGTACATTCAATTCCGTAATCTTCCTTCCAAATGGTTGCAATCAACAAAGTCAACCAATCATTTCACTGTGATTGGACCTAAAGGTTGACTAATTAGAAGAATACTTTTCCGTTTCAATTTCAAGAAGAAAACTACTTGAATTTTAATTTTAATTTTACGTAAATTTTTATTTTATAGAAATTTTAATATATATATATATATTACATTAATTATTATATAATTTTAATTTTATTTATTTTAAAATTTACAGTTTTAATTTCATCTAACTTCTACGGAAACTTTTCACAAATGTATCTTAGAGTTTGCTTTATGTTCATTTCCAATCTTACCTGTTATCTCTCTTTTTTCTTTCTTCTTTATATATCATTGCATATTGTGACTAATTATATTTGAAATAGACTAGTACTACTTAAACCAAGGTAGATGATGCAATTAGTATCCATCCATAGGTCAAAAAGAGTATCTAACCCTTTTTTCTTTTGGAAATGAGGTAAGTAAATTAAAGGTATGATCCCAATTATGAAACCACACTTATCAAAAAGGTGCACAATTAGAGGAGTTCACGTATGGAAATGAGCAAATAAGATCTTAATTAACACGGTTATCCTTCACATCATCATCCCATATCGTCAAAGCTGAAGGGTTAATTAGGATTAGTAGTGCTAGTCTGATTAAAGAAACCAGAAATCCGAATTTCCCTTGCAATTCGAGCATTCCAAGGTTTCTTAACCAAATCCTTACAAACACCTCTTACCAAATTTTCATTTAATTCAAAGTAAAAACAAACACAGAAAAAAAAAAATCAAAAGAAAACTTGATATACAAGGAAGATGAGATAACCAAGTCATCAAGGAAGAGTGGGATTTGTATTTCTTAGAAATTAATAAAAAAGGAAATATAGAAAATTTTTCATTGTTAAAATATTAAAAATCTAGAAATAAAAATTTTTATGAAAACATTTGTGTACTTTATGAAAATTTAAAAAAATTTAAACTTTTAAACTTTTAATAATAAATTATTTTCTAAATTTTCAAGAAAAACAAACTCTCCTTAAGGAGAGATGATGCCAATTCGAAATAAGGTATGACCAAATATGAAAGAGAGTATCACACTCAATCAACAAATATTTTTTAACTTTTAAACATAAATTATAATGAGAATAAATGAAATCTTTGAAAGCCTTAAAAAACATCCTTGTCTTCGGTAATAATAGTAATAATAATAATAATAATAATAATAATAATATAAAAAGTGGATACTATGAATCCTTTCTTGTGGCTAGTGGGCCATAGAAGCGTCCACGTGGCGATGGAGAAAAAGGACCAAATATTAATAAGTGGACACCAAAGAAGAAAGTCAACATCCTGCGTTCCAACCGTCCGTGTCCGGAGTGCAATCTCGTAATTTCGCACCTTCCACAGCCCCAATGTCCGACACCCGCCGTCGACGCTACCCGTTCCGAAGACTTTGAACTTTTTCGAACTTCTATTAATACCCCTCCCCATCCCAAGTCCTTCCCGGTTTCCCGTTCGCCTCCCACACACACACACACACCGGCGTTTCTTGACCTCTTCTTGCTCCTCCTCCCTTCGTCTCCTTCTCCGCCATGTTTTCCGACGACGAACCCCAACGCCGCTCCAACGACTCCGACGCCATCCTCAAGGTCACGAGCGGAGTCCTCAACCATAAGGTCACAGAGGAGGAAGGGGAGTTGGATGAGAAGGAGAAGGAGAAGGAGAAGGAGGAGGAGAAGGAGGCTAAGGAAGACAAGGTTCTCTCTCCGTCGTCTCGCCTACCGAAGCCCGAAGCCCCGCCAGGCCTCCTGTTGAAGTCCAGGTCCAACGTCGGTGAGGACTACACCGTGCGCAGGATCGGCAGGTCCTTGTCGGGGAACTCGTCGGACGTGTCCTCCATTGGGAAGTTCTTCCGGGAGAAGGGAACGGCCCTGGCGAGGAGGATCTCCTCGCCCTCGTCCTCACCTCGAACTCCACCCTCCTCCGCCGTCACCGAATTCCATCTCTCCGGCGTCAAGGTTATCGTGGAGACGAAGAAAGAGGAAGAGGAGAGCAAGAACGAGGAGCGCATCGAACCTGGTGCGGAATTGAAGGGAAGGATAAGCTTCTTCTCACGGTCGAACTCCAGGGACTGCTCGGCGGTGAGGAAGTTCTTCCGGGAGAAGGAGCTGAAGTACGTCGAGATCAACGTCGACGTTTTCCCGGAGAGGGAGAGGGAGCTGGTGGAGAGGACCGGGGGGAGCACCTCGGTGCCGCAGATATTCTTCAACGAGAACCTGCTCGGGGGGCTGGTGGCGTTCAACTCGCTGCGGAACAGCGGGGAGCTGGAAAAGAGGCTGAGGGAGATGGCCGGCGGGAAGTGCCCCGACACGGCCCCAAGGGTTCCGGTGCACGGGTTCGATGACGATGGCGAGATGGAAAGACGCGCGGACGAGCTGTTTGCGGTGATGAGGTTTCTGAGGCAGAGGATTCCGATTCAGGATCGGATCACGAAGATAAAGCTCGTGAAGAACTGCTTCACCGGTGCCGATTTGGTCGAGGCCGTCATCGACCACCTCGACTGCGGCCGGAGAAATGTAAGCCAGTACTTACCCGTGCGCTCGTTTTTCTCCGTTCTCTTCTCGCTCTGTTTCGTGTTTGTGGCAGCCGTAGGATGTGAGTTCGTTAGACGATCCCATCCGTTGGTTTTACATTTCGGTGAGACATTAAGGTTTTATCATTTGAAACTAGTTTTTGTAACGTAGTTTCTTAAAATGAATAAAATTTATATATTAAAATTTAAAACTTGAATTTCAATGAATAGTTTCTTATCACACGATTTTGACTGATTAAAATTAGTTGATATACGTCGGTTCCTGAGGCACCGGTGCATGCATGTAGACTTCATGTCCGCGGGGTGGGGTAGGTGATACTTGAAACAGTCGTGCAGACTTGATCAAATTTGATTAAATGGCCGATCATCTATTTTAATTTCTTCGTCAAATACTGGTGTAGACTTGATTAAATTTGATTGAATGACCAATCAATTTCGTCATCAAGCAGGCAGTCCAGGTTGGGAAGGAGCTCGCGAGGAAGCACTACGTACACCACGTCTACCGGTGAGCGACGTTTTTCCAACTGGTCGACGACCGTTTTCGCCTTCACGTGTTCGTCCTCTTGCTGTCGCGACCGCGGCTAATTTGGGGATTCACGGCGCAGGGAGAACGACTTCGAGGACGGGAAGCAGCTGTACCGGTTCCTGGAGCACGATCCGATGATTCCCAAATGCTTCAATTTTAGGGATTCCGTCGTTGACGACGAGCCCAAACCGGCGGTCGTCGTCGGACAGCGGCTGACCAGGATCATGTGCGCCGTACTCGAAGCCTACGCGTCGGACGACCGGCGGCACGTCGACTACCACCGCATCGGCGCCAGCGAAGAGTTCAGAAGGTATAAAGCACCGAACCGATCGAGTGCCTGCGTGGATGTAGGAACAGAGCCTTACCTCGTGCTTATGCTATCAGATACGTGAATCTCGTTGGGGACCTGCAACGCGTTGATGTCTTCTCCCTCTCAACTGACCAGAGGCTGGCCTTCTTCGTGAACCTCTACAACGCCATGGTCATCGACGCCGTGGTCAGAATAGGGAGGCAGGGAGGAGTCATCGACCGGAGATCGTTCTTCAACGATTTCTGCTACATCGTCGGTGGGTATTCGTACTCCCTCTCCACCATTAAGAATGGAATTCTCAGATCGAACCGTCGGCAGCAGTATTCTTTCAAGAAACCTTTCGGTTCCAGAGACAGACGCTTAGAGGTAGGCGTTCGTCACTCCTGCTAATCACCTTTTCTTCTGGATTCTAGTCCGAACCCAACCGCTTGATCGATCAACACGTCCATCCGTATTAATTTCCCAGTTGGCACTTACGAGCGTGAACCCTCTGGTTCATTTTGGACTATGCGACGGAGCACGGTCAAGCCCCAGCGTCCGGTTCTTCTCCGCCGAAGGCATAGAAATGGAACTGCGACAGGCCACGAGGGAATTCTTTCAAGATGGTGGTGCTGTGCAGGTCGACTTGGAGAAGAGGACGGTGTATCTTACCAGTATAATCAAATGGTAGACACAAGCACCTCAGATGACCAGTCCTATTAAGAACATCTAGCCTTTGCCTTACTCTGAATTTCTCATTCTCGCTGCAGGTATCGCGTTGATTTCGTGGCAGAAAAGGAGATGCTCAAGTGGATCGTCGATTTCTTGGATGCAACCAAGAAAGGCCTTTTGACACATCTTTTAAGCGATGGAAGTCCCGTGAATATTGTGCACCTGGACTTTGACTGGTCTCTCAACACTTGACAAGTCGAGCAGATGCCTCGGAAGCGAACGAAACGTACACCCACTTCGGTGATGCGCTGATCTGCAGTCCTACAGATTCCCAAACGAAGCTCACCATATCGAGAAAAGGAGAGAACTTTAGATGTTCGTGCAATAAATATTTAAAAGTTTGTGTGCATGGTACCTGAAATCTCCAGATCATAACAGCTGGATTTCCCTATTAAAAAGGTCAGAGAAAAAGTGTAACAGCACTCATCCTTCTTCTTTTTTCCCCATTCTTTCAGGATAACAGAACAGGGCGCCTGATTCCAAAGATGCAGACGAAAAATCAAAATGTACGAGATACCATTACATTCTCGAATGATTTCATGCCATCTCCTGCATGTCTGTCAGATGGATCATTTTCAAGTCTTCGTATATATTTAGTGTTTGTTTCTGTAATTAGAAAATAATTTTTATGAAAATTTGATAAATTTAAAAAATAATTTTTAAAATATCTTTTCGGAACAATTTTGTTTAGTATTTATACACATTACAAAAAAAACTTTTCTGACGTCTGTACATTTAACAGAAAAGGAAGAAAATTTCAATAAAAAGTTTTTTTTACATATAATAACATAAAAATTTAATCAATTGTATAATATTAGTTCAAATCAATATAACAATATATTTTCAACCATTGAATATTAATTATAGTTTCAAGAAAATTACAAATGAAAATTACTTATTTTTATCATTGAACATAATTTGTACAATATCCATACGTATTTAATCTACAATCTCTTTCTTTCTTTGTTGAAATTGTTCAATTATAACATCTTTTGACTTTCTTTCTATATAATTTGAAAAATCTTAAAGATATTTACTTTTTAAATTTCATCTAACTTGAAGATCTTAAGTATAAAATAATATTTCATCCGACCTTGAAGTATACTCTACAATGGTGGCTCTTCAGCATCTCCAGGGGGATATGTATTCTACCACCAAAATTAAGCTGGACTTCTACCCACTAATTAAGGAAGCTTTTAATCAAAACTACTGTACAAAAATTCCACATAGCTTGCAGAAAAAATGGAATACAATCACAGAGTTATTGATTTGTAGTGGAAAATAATTGATTCCACACTTTCAAAGTAGAAATCAAAGCAAAAAATTTTATTCATGCATATCATAATCAAAACATGAATTTTTATTCGTGTATATCACAATTAAAATATAAATTTGTGTTTATGCATATTATAATCAAAATAGAAATTTTTATTCATGTGTATCACAATCAAAATAGAAATTTTTGTTCATGTATATCATAATCAAAATAGAAATTTTTATTCATGCATATCACAATCGAAATAGAAATTTTTATTCATACATATCATAATCAAAATAGTTTTGTTCATGTATATCATAATTAAAATAGGAATTTTTTCTGTGAGCAGAGAAGAGGAATGGAGGCAAAGGGAACTCACTAGGCATTGGAGAAAAGGGATGGATGCTCGATGAGAGGGGCACATCCAGGAAGACGATGCAGATGAGACAATAGTTGGTAAAGAAGTGAAGAGGAACACGTTTGAGAAGACAATGCGAGGAGAGGGATGGTCGATGATGCAATGGAAATGGGTGTGCTTGGGAAGACGACATAGAGGAGACAACGATCAATGATGGAGTGGAGAGGGACACGCTCAAGAAGACAATGCGAGGAGAGGGATGTGCTCAAACGTTCGACACGTGTAAGAATTTTTTAGACGACAAGAGAAAGGATTGTACAGTGTGAGAAAAAAATTTCATAGGGAGAGGATCTAAAAGTTTTTTTCGATGTGATCTTTATATTTACTATAAATGAGAAATTTTTTTTTTATTTTTCAAGTACAAAGATACATAGAAAATTAGAAAAATATTTTTCTTTTTTCCAGAGAAATAATTTTCAAGTACACAATTCCTCCATTAGTAACAAAGTGTTGTACCATTAAATATTATAAAAAAATTAAAATTAAAATTCGTTATTAAATAAACTTAAATTATTTAATAAATTATAAGATAAAAATTTATATATAAGAATTTCTACAACAACCATGATATGTGAAAATTTAAATAAAATTAAAGTAAAAGTTAAAAGATTGTTATTAAATGAAATCTTAAAATACTTAACAACTTAATGATTAGTTCATAAAATTGAAATGGATTTAAATCAACCTCTATAGTACCTACCCAAACTCATCTCTAACCAGCCTTCTTATGTGAATTTCGGCATCTGATTAATTTCGGCATTAGGTAATACAATGGCATAGATCAAATGTATAAATATATAAATAGATAAAGTGACTCATCTAATTTTGTGTATTGAAAGTGATTCCTCATTTCCCCGAAAATAAACATTTTTTTTATAGCAGTTATGTTTTCGATAATCATAATTTTTATATTTATAAGATTTAGACTTTAATAAAAAATGGTGGTTTCATTTTTAACCCCGGAAATTTCCCGCTTCCTCCCGCCAAATTCCCTTCACAAACTGAACTCCACCGCGTTCCGGCGGTCTCCCTAATTTCCTTCCCCTTCCCGCGCCTAAATCCACAGTAGCCAAAGTCGGATCGGAGACGGAGAGACGACGGAAGGGGAGCGATGCAGAAGGACGGCAGCGGAGGGCTGGCGCCGACGGGGTGCTTCAAGTGCGGCCGGCCAGGTCACTGGTCCCGGGACTGTCCATCCTCTGCATCGGCGAACCCTTACCCTAATCCTGGTTCGTATCAGAGGTCCTCCGGAATCTCCTCCGGGTTCCCCCGTGGAACTGCCAAGATCACCTCAGGGAAGGGCGCTACCTTGGACGGTGAATCTGCTCCGGCAACCGCCACCACCAAGAGACTCACCAAGACGAGGCCCAAGCTTACGCCGGAGCTGCTCCTCTCCGACGATGGTCTTGGATACGTGCTCCGGCATTTCCCCAAGGCATTCAAGTACCACGGCCGCGGCCATGAGGTCGGGAAGCCCCATCTCAGTTGTTTTCTCTTGTTTACCTTAATGCTTGGCTCTTTTTGTTGGAATTTGCTTTTGTTTTGGTTCAGGAAAAAGATCTGGGTAAATTGATCTCCTTGTACGCCCAGTGGCACTCCCATTTGATTCCTTACTACTCTTTCAATCAGTTCATACAGAAAGTGGAGCAAGTTGGTTGCACTAGGCGAGTAAGGGTAAGAAAGTACTTTGACATTCCAAAGGGGCATTTGATTTCTGGGTAATTTTGCACGATCGAATTATGACTTTAGGATGCAGGAATTATGGGTTTAGATGCAAGTATGGAAAACAAAGTCATTACCTCTTATAGATTTGACCAAAAGCATTTATCTTGTCACGTATGTCTCTTAACTTGCTATGTAGCTTTGTCTGAGAGAATTAAGAGAGAGAGTTGCCAATGGAGGGGATCCTACGAAGTTACACCAACCAGAAGGAGAAGATGAGAATCCTGCCTGTGAGCCAGGTAATCTCAAAAGTAGCATATTTGTAAAACCGTTTTCAAACTGCAAGAATGTTTTCATTAAGTTTGCTTATGTTTTTCAACTTTAATATTATTAAAATTCCATCTCAAAACCAATCAGTAATGAGTGGAAGAATTCTTTATATTTCAAGTTCAATTTATTCCCTATATTTATCAATGTGAAACTATTTTAACACTCCCCCTCACTTATGACTTTTTTTAAATTTTTTT
This sequence comes from Amphibolis antarctica, assembly GCA_024699675.1. Classification (NCBI taxonomy): domain Eukaryota; kingdom Viridiplantae; phylum Streptophyta; class Magnoliopsida; order Alismatales; family Cymodoceaceae; genus Amphibolis; species Amphibolis antarctica. Next base: position 31,877 of record JAMKPZ010001230.1, read on the forward strand.
ATGCCTACAAGTGTCTATGGGTGAATGTGTATGAACCTTGTTTTGATACCATGTTAAAATTTTATTTCAAAATCAATTGGTGATGAGTGAAAGAATTTTTTATATATTAAGTTTAATTTATTTCCTATATTTATCAATGTGAAACTATTTTAACAAGTATGTTAATTCTACATTTTAAAATAGGTTAATATATTTTTGAAGTATGATATAAAATTAAAGTTTTTTGCATGATAGATAAAAAGGTAAAACAAACAATTTCTCATTTATTTTTCATTTAACTACAAATAAAGACCTGTTTTAGGAGATTTCATGCAACCTTTTTACAATACAGCCCCAAGTATCATCATTTTCGTACTCTGAGTATCCATTTAATGCTTGTTTGCCAGAATTCATTATATAAAGTAAAATGACCATGAGGGAAAGAAATGTAGTATTTCTAACTTACCCGCTTGTATTTGAGATGGCAAATTATTAAAATGATGAAAATTTCTTTTTCTTTTACCATGCTTTTGGAAAAAATGCAAGTGTTTCATTAGGTATCCTTATTTCCTATCATTGTTTGTTTTTTTAGTTACAAACATGTTGGTAAATAAGGGATTATTTTACAGTGCAAAGTGTTGCTATAAATTTGTTGTAACAAAGGAGATTGCCTAGTTAGAGTTATAGATCGGGGAGAGGGAGATACTAGAATCTGGAGGCATTGATCCTATGAGATTTGACTGATGGTTTTGATGCATCCTTAGGATGGGATATTGCCTTGCTTTGGGGTTGTACCTTTTAGCGGAAGACTCTGGGTCTTAGTTTTTGGTTTTCATGTTTCTGTTTCTCTTTTTTGTTTATTTTATTTCTCTCCTGGAGGATTTTATAATTTTGTCTCTTTTGTTTTGATGAAAATGTTGTTCACCCCTAAAACTGCGACAAAAAATTAGTTTTTAGTTTTTTTGGTCATCCAGAAATCCTGAGAGTGAATCATTATGTGCAATTTTTTTTGCATATTTCTGCATTAAGCTTCAATCAGCTAATAGCAAATTTGGTTGGATTTGAATTTTAGGTGTTCTTCTAATTGCTAGTTTAGCTGTTGTGTATTTTTCTGGTCTCTCCTTTTGTTGTTTCTCAAGCAGTTAAACATTACTTGCAGAACTAGTTGCATTTTCATTGTCTGCACCGTGCGTTCTTATCAATAAATCAAGGATATGATGTGCCTTAAATTCTTACAAAATCAGCAGATGCCGAGCATCCAGTTCTTGAGAAGGATGATGCACCGACAGAGAGGAATGATATCAATGATATGCAAGAAGAAATGTTTGATGAAATATACAGAAATGCAACAGAAGTATGGTCCTGTTTGTGAGTCCTAGTTTATGATTTCTTTGGCAGTACACAATTACTTTTTTTAAAACCAATGCTTAGCCTGCAGCCAAAAAATCAGGGCTAAAGCTTTGCCACAGGCATAAAGACGAAATATTTTTTCCATTAGCACGTAGGGTTTGAAGCTTTCACCTGATGCTTGTGTATGTATCATTAGGAGAAAGATTCTGCTTAGTGTTTCTTCACATTTCTCGAGAAGCAGTCCATCACTAAGGACCCTGGTGACTGCATTTTTTGCCTATACTTGGCTTTTACTTCTTGAATTAGGTTAGTGTTTTCAGGAATTATCTTTTGATAAGAGTAATAATTTTTTGGAAATTACTGCGTTGGTAACCTAAAGTTGCTTTCCTTTGTCTTTGATTTGACATTTATTAGATGTATTTTGCCTTTGGAACATGAATTTCTGAACTTTACTTATTTTAGTTATATTCTCCATTTTGAATGTATTCCTATTTAGATAAAGGGCATGCCGCAGTTTATGGACAATGAAGGTGGTTTCATGTTTTGTTAATTTCTATAACATATTTTCTCTTCTATTCATTTTTCTAATATATTTTGATAATGCACATTGCTTAGAGAGAAACCCAGATTATTTTTGCACTTTTTCCCTTAGTTATCACCCATCACTCCACAATCTCCATTCAATGATTTATAAAATTTGGTATATTTACAGTAAGGTTTGGTTGTTTGCTGTCTTTCTTAATCTCTCAGATTAACTGGTCAAAGTCCGTCTTTGCATCTGCTGGTAGGCTCTGGCTTTTTAATAATGCATTCTCCCCTGTGCCTGTTATCGCAGGAAACGCCTCAATCTGTGCCGAAGGAAAAATCTCACACCTCTCAAAGTACAGCCGCCTCTGAAACAAATCCTGAGAATGGCTCCAACGTGCAGGCGTCGTCGAATAAAGGGTCTAAGGATGGCCCAAATCATCCTAGCATGATTCGGATCACAGAAGAACAAAAAGCTCGTATGGAAGCTAATCGTCTCAAGGCACTGGGAAGAGCCGCTGCTCGGGCACGTGCTTCAGAGTCCTGAGTGGAGTTAAATATTTTTGCGGAAGCTCTTATCTCGTGAATGGTTTTGTTAGTGAGTGCATAAGCGTTCCTCATGTGGTATCTATCACTAGGGCCTATGAATGTGTAGGAGGTGAATACTTGAGGAATCCACGGAGCCCTTGTTTGGTTGCCGTTGAAATTATTTGGGCAGTGGTCGTGCCGTCATGTGTTAAAGCTCAAGCGGCGAAATTGGTCGATCTTACTGTTTCTCATTCAATCCATCAGCACATGGTGTGAACTTAACCCTGTCGATTGAAGTCGTTTGTTTAAATGATAAATATTAGACATTATAATTTTTTATTATACATCACAATCATATACAATAATATTTATTTAATATTTTATATTAAAAAAATTATATCAAAAATTTACTTTAAAAAAAAAAAGATTTTTATCTTACCTAATTTTATTCCTTGAATAAATACTATCTAACCTAAGCATGAATGACTTCAATTGTGGCGATAGTTTGAGCAAACGGGCAAGATTTAGGGTGTTTACTAACTTTACCTTTTCACTTTGAAAGTAAAAAAAAAGTAATTTTTAAGTAAATGATTTTAAGATGGAAAGTAAGGAAAAAATGATTTTGATAATAAAACGACTAAATTGAAAAAGGTGGATGTTATTACAGAAATAAAAGTATTTTTGAAAGTTAAAAGGAAGAAAAAGTAAATAATACCTTAAATATTAATGTTTTAAATTTGAAGGCTTGTTTATTTAAGAATTATTTACTATGCATTTTTATTTTTTTTATCATGTATGTATAATAATATTTACTAAATAATATTAATATTTTATATTAAAAAATTATATAAAAAATTTACATAATAAATTATATAATTTTTTTAAAATATAAATTTTGTTCTATCTAACTTTATCTTTTAAAAATAATACTGAGAGATGCAGAGTGACAGGAAGGGGAAAAGAATACCTACGCGGGTGTGATTCGTCTGAACATCCCGATACAAAACTAATCATCTCTACAACGTGTCGTTGAAGAACTGGATCGTAGGAACAGAAGCGCAAAACCCATTTCCGCACAACTACACACGTTCAATCAATCAATCAATCTCTCTCCGCGAAATTGGAGTGCTCCGACCCATACTCTCTCGGCAAGCTTTGCACTGCGTCCGACCATCTTGCCGGCGAGTGATCGCTTCCACCAGATGACACCAACACGTCCGCCCTGGTTTCTCTGATCATCCTCAACACGTCCTTCGTTGGCGGTCTATCCTCGGGTGCGGGGGACAGACACGCCATTGCCACATTCAGCAATGCGGCGAGCTTGTCTTCGGAAGCCTCGTTTCCCGACAAAGGGTCGTCGGCGGACTCGGCTTCCTCCTCCCTGACCGACCGCACCCACTGCGGGATGTCCGCGCCGTGCCGCTCCACCAAATCCTGGAAGGGCGTCTTCCCCGTGAGGAGTTCCAGGAGCAAGACCCCGAAGCTGTAAACGTCGGACTGCTGGGTGAAGGTCCTGTTGGGTCCCCTGGCCTCGGGCGCACGGTGGAACATTGCGGTGGCGCCGCCATTGGACTCTTCCGTGTACTCGGGGCTTCGGAAGCAAGGAACGAGGCCGTAATCGGTGAGGCAGGATTCGAAGTCGGCACCAAGGAGGACATTGGAGGACTTGAGGTTGCCGTGGATCATTCCAGGGGTCTGGTGGAGGTAAAGCAGACCGGTGGCGACGTCTTCCGCGATCTTGAGACATGAGGTCCAGTGCAGCGACTTGCCAACGCCCGACGGCCGCGATCCTACACCGCATCCGGTTCAGGCATTATGAATTAATCAATACATCCGGATCCGATCCACCACCGCAAAAAAACAGAAGAATATATTCCACACGATCCTTCCAAACAAAAAAAAGACACAATACACAAAACCGTTGACGGGGGTGGGCCTGGGAATAGTAAGTGACGAATAATTGCATCGCCGGTGTCTTTGAGCGCTTACCGTACCACAGGCACAGCGGTTTTCGAATTCAAATCGACTGACGACAAACTTGGTCTCACTTACAATAATGACATCCAACAATCCCCGTTCAAAATAATAATAATAATAATAAGAGCCACCGGCTTGGAACAGACGGTCGCAGGTGGATGAGGGGGGCGACGACCGACAATTGGTAGAAGCGAAGGGGGAAAAACGACAAATCAACCGCGGCACTGTTTTTTTTTTTCTTTAAAAAATTATAATAACTTATTTAATTAAAATAGTAATATTTTTAAAAAACTATCCACCGTCTTTTTCAATTAATGAAATGAAAGAAAGAAAGAAAAAGTAATTTTAACAATAAAAAAATATATTAGGTGAAAATGGAAGAAGTCTTTTTTTTTTTAAGTGTAAAAAAAAAAAAATGGCGGTGGGGTGGGGCCGGGGAGGAGACAACGAAGCAACGAGCGTAGAATTGGCGGGAAATTCAGATCTACGGGCAGGAGGAGAGGGTTTGGATGATCCATCTGGGGTTGTCTTGGTTAAGCGAGGGCAAAGGATGAGACAAAAGAGAAGCGGTACCGTGGATGAGAGAGAAGAGGCTGCCGTTGGGGAAGTAATCGTAGACCAGCAGTCTCTCCTCCTTGGCCTGGAAGTAGGCCCTCACCGGCACGATGTTGGGGTGCCGGAGACGACCCAGCACCTCCATCCTCCGCCGGAACTCGTCCGATCCGGGATGTCCAGACTCCCTCAGACGCTTAACCGTCACGATGAAGCCGGATTCCATCACTGCCTTGTACGTGCTACCCACCGTCCCTCTTCCTAGCGTCTCCGCCGACGCCTTGAGGAGGTCCTCCAGACTGTACATCTCCCCCACGCCGCCGCAGAACACCAGCTTCCCCAAGCCTTCGGCTTCCCAGGAGAACCCTCGTTTTCCGCTGGACCCAAGTGAGCCGGATGGGCCGCCGTCCGCCACTCCCCGGCTGCTAGCGCCGGGGGTTTCCACCTTGGATCGGACCCCGCTGCCTTCCGCGGCCGATCTCGGCTGTCCTGATGCCGGTGCTCTCTGTGCCCGGGAGCCCAGGTAGCGGCAGGCGACCAAGGCCAGGCAGACTGTAAGGAAGAGGAATGCGCCGACTGAGCCGCCGACGATGGCGGCGACTCGCTTGTCATGCTTGCCGGAGGAGGAGGAGTTGTTGGCATCTGTGCCGGAGCCGAGGGGGCTAGCAAAGGGAGAGGAGGGGGGGGCAGTGGAGGAGGGAATGGTGCAGGAGACCTCGATCTGTTGGCCGCAGAGATGTTGGTTGTTGAGGAAGGAAGAGGAGCCGAAGCGTGAGAGAGGTCTTGTCTGGGGGATGGCGCCGGAGAGGTTGTTGTTGGAGACGTTGAAGTATTTGAGTCTCTCTTGCCTGAGGGCCGGGATGCTTCCGGTGAGCCGGTTGTGCTCCACGTAGAACGTGTACAACCTGGGTATCCTGGAAATGCTCGGCGGGATGACTCCGGACAGGAGATTGCCGGAGAGCACAACGATCTTGAGGCGATGGAGGTCGGGCAGATAGGCCGGGATGTTGCCGGAGAAGTAGTTGTCGTTGAGGTAGAGGATCTTGAGATTGACGAGGGACGAGAGGTCCGGGATTGATCCAGAGAGGGAGTTGGACTTCAAGCTGAGAACCCGGAGCTGGTCGAGCGGCGCCAGGGAGCCGTCGGGTAGCGCACCCGTGAGGTTGGCATACTCCACGACGAGCTTCCTGACACGGCCGTCGGAGGAGCACTCCTTGACGAAGCTCCAGTTGCAGGCGTTGCCCACGCCCTCCTTCCTCCACGGAATCACGTCGGCGGCGTCGACGAATGTTTTGATGGCCAGCAGGGCCTTGCCGTCCTCTTCCCTCCCGCTCTCCGACCCACACATCCCGGAATGCGAGATCAGCACGAAGAGGAATAGGAAGATGTTGGAGATCACGGTGCTCATCTCTCTGCAAATCTTCTTCTTCTACTACCACTTTCCTCCTCCTGTCTTATTTGTGGATCATGGATTTGGTCCTTGGTTTCCGACGACGTCAGTGGAGGGCACACGAGACGAGCGGCAGGGGAACGTAGCGCCGACTCCTCACGTGACCGTGGCGCAGATTCGAGCAGCGGCCGGGAGATCTACTGATTGCCTGTCCCGAGAAAAATTGCTAGGCAACTGTTATCATCAACTATTTCAACACAGTAAATTAGATCCAAACAAAAAATATGCATACCATTCGAACAGGTATTTGGTTACAGTTTTTTTTTTAATTTTTTTTTAAAATATATCAAAATTAGAATTATATAATAATTTAAATAATAAAAATTTATATATTAAAATATATATAGTAACAATCATGTTCTAAATAATTTAAGAGGGTAAAAAAAATAAAATCAAATGAAACCCAACGTGATTGACTTATTATAAAGGATTCAAATTGCACGATTAGTAAAATCTGCTTTAACAATTTGGTAAAAATTGGAAACAGTAAAATAAAGGATTCAAATTGCATAAATTTTGCTTATTTTTAATTTTACTTATTATAAAGTTAATTTTAATAATTGTGAAAAATTAAAGTTAAAAGTAATTTTATAAATAGTATTATAATTATATAATAAATTATAAGATAAAAATTTGTATTGATCATATACGAGAATATAAAAAAAGTTAAATTTCTTTAAATTAAAGCTAAAAGTTTATTGTTTTAAGTCGATATAAATTTCGAAGTGAACAAATTTTTTTATGTTTCTCTTTAATCATTATTGTGAAAAAATTTACTTTTATTAGATATATACTCTACACAATAATTTTTTTTTCAAACATTATATTCAAATGAAACCTAAGAAACGAAATATAACTTTAAAATCACTAAAGTACTTTTTAATTGAAGAATTTTTTATTAATTTTGTAATTTGAAAATTGAAATTTGAAATTTCGTCAATATAATAGAATTATTTTAAATTAATAATTTTTTTTAAAAAAACTACGACTCTCCACTCTCCAGCTTTCATCCAAATTTATATTCCAGCAATGTTTTTGATATTATTATTATTATTATTACGACGGATACGCTGACGGCAGTTGGGTGTGTGGACGGTACGATTCGACGGGTTCCAGCTAATATTCGACACTGGTACGGTGGGATGGATTACAAATTAAAAAACTTGTATAGTTGACTGCTACTGCCAGCACGTTGTTCCCTTCCACTGGACATGTGTAATGTCAAGTTTTAAATAAATTTGTGCTTCTTCGGGAAAATTTTAACTTGCGCACGTTAAATGTCAAAGAATATAAATGTTATTGTAATTTTATTATTCGAAAAATTACTCCCAATTAAGAAAGCAATGGTATTGGGCTTGAGTAACCCAACCTGCCCCGACTCGACCGCACTCAGCCCGAGTGCACTCCGTGGGCCGAAACATTTCACAAAAGATAAAAGGCCTCCACGCGGCCCGAACTAATCCGATCTTCGCCTTCGTGGCCGTTGGTTCGAATCTGGAAGGTAGCAGTGGATGGTTGAGATTACTGATTACATCAGCGCATGTTTCACTGTAAAAAAAGAGTAAAACGTCCGGCCATTCATCTCATTTCGTAGTTAGAAAAACATTCATCATTGATCAATCGGAGTTCGGTATCTATTTTTTTTTTAAAACATTCATCATTGATCTCCATCATTGAGTCATGATTTTTTTTATACCGCGAATGCGTACTTTTTTATAATAATTTTGATATATAAAATTTCAACTCCAGTGATAAACTACTACTCATTCCTAATAAATCAATCTATTTGCAATTCACGACCATTTGTTTTCTTTAATGACGAACGACGACACTATTGGGCTTGCGGTTTGACCGTTTGACGTTTCACTGCCACAGACGCTTGGGAACCCGTGAACACTTTGCAGTTGCCAGTTCGATTGTTTATCGTAAAGTTTTTTAACTTAATATAATAAAGTAATTAATAATTATAAAATATATAATAAATTATAAAATAAAAAGTGTACAATGGATGATAACGTTCATACAAATTAGGGAAGAAGCAGAAAAAAATTTCTTCTGATGGACTCTAGCGGTAGACAGGGCGAAGGTGTCATCACCCTCTTCGAGGAAGCAAACCGCCGGTCACCACTCCGCCGCCGTCGGTGGCTGCGAAGGCGGCTGGAGATGGATGTGACTGATCGGTAACAACCACCCCACCACCGCTTCCTCTCGCGGCGGTTCAGGTGAACCTCCGTCCTCTGTTCCCAGGTTCAGCTCGTCTCTGTCCCGTATCCCACATCTGTTACCCTTCTCTGTTCTCACTCCACATTGTTTTCTCTTGCTCTGGGAAGCGAAGGAGAGCGAGAGAGAGAGGCAGCCCCACTTCTCTTGGTTTTCTCATGGAGGTGCGTCAATTTGCTGTGCATGGTTCCCCATAGATCTGGGTTTCTGTACTTGCATTTGGTTTTTGGTAATTGCACATTCTCCCTCTCCCTCTCGCTGGTATTTTGGTGACTGGAGGGAGCATTGCTTGATAAAGTGTCCTAGATCTCAAGGTACCCAAGAGATTAAGTCTGCTTGTTGAAGGGTGGTGTTTTTGCTCCGGAAGGAGCAAAAAGGTTGTCGTTTCGGATCTTCGAGCTTTCAATTTTATGGCATTCTCGCTCTTGCACCAGCCACATGTTTCTTCCATCCCCGACTCCATTTTTCTTGCCTTTGTTTGAAGAAATCCGGGCAAGGGTTGCATTTTTTCCTGCTCAATTTTTTCTCGGATCTCCATCTTCTGCGCTGCTAATCTACAGCCCTGTCTTATTTTTTATCGAAATTCGTCGGACCTTGCTTGTGTTGCAGAATAGAATTCCTAAACAAACAGCTCATATGAGTTATGTTATGATCAGCACCTTGAGTCCTTGACTGATTAGTTAAGCTATGTCTGCAGCATACCTTCTACCAACAAATGGAAAAGCTGCTAACTAAAACAAGCAGCTGTTTAATTCCCAGGAGAGCAATTTATTGTTCTGGATTTTTTTGATGTTGTGGTGGGTTCTTAAGAAAGTTCCACAGTTCCAGTTTATGAATTATTTGCTGGAAAATTTCAAACTTAGAACATGATTTGCTTCCGACAGCTTCAAACTATGAGGATATGTGGCGATGCCCCATTTTGCCGTTTCAATTTTTTGGAGGAATTTAGTAAAAAGTTTTAGATCTTATTGAGAATAACTTCTTGGTTTCTTTTTTTTTAAAAAAATTTCACTTTCCTCAGTCTTGATCATTTGTGCCTCACGTTTGCTTGGCTGTCTTGTACTCCTCTGTCGCAGTGGATTCCCATGCCAACACCTTTGACGTCCTTTTTGTGACTTTTTTAATGGAGGTGGTTGTAGATCAGGTAATGTGTTGTATTAATATTTCTGACATTCGGGCTTCTCTTTATATTCATTTCTGCCTTGCCCTCGAAATCATGAAAGTAGATATCATACCTCATGGTGTCACCAAGAGGATTCAAGGCCAGTCTGTAAAGTTCACGATATTGTATAATTGAATCCTGGACAAATTTTTTTTATTTTTTATTTTTTTGGTTGAAGTATAAGTAGCCTTTCCAAGTTATACTTCACAAATAGTTGAGAAGCTAGAGGTGCATGGTCTTAGAAACAAGGTCTTGGGGTCATTACATTCCAACTTTCTGATTAGCTACAGTCAGCTCAGCAGACACAAACAAGCACAGTCGAAAAAAGTGGAAATGTGGTTATTGACGTTGATAACCTTGCAAAATCTTTGGATAAATGCTCTGGTAGCCCCAAAGTAAAAGTAAGTGCTCCCATACTTTTTCTATCATGGGCTTGCTAAAATTTAGCACATGTTATGTTTTTTATTATCAGTCAATTGAGAGCTTGTGTTCTTCAGAAAGCTCTTTCTAGAAAAGGCTCTTGTCGAATAGAGAAACGAACTAATGAGGAACCTGAACCAGATGATGCATGTAAGAAGTTTGTTGTTAAAGGTACACTAGTTTTTTATGTGTCTCAAGGTATTATACTTGTTGTAAAGTTTAGCTTGATGCATAAGAAAGGCATAGATTGGTGATTTTGATATTTGAATCTATTTTAGAATGATGGTTACTTTGGAAAAATGCATATGATTCCATAAAAAATTAATAAAACTTCTGTTTGCCATGCTCTGTGCCTCTATGGTGCAAAGCCTTCAATTATTTGCCATGCTTCATGGTACAAAAACTTCAATTAGTTCAATTTAATTAGAAAAGTTTCATTTTCCACCTCCATCATACAAAATATTGAGCAATTTAACTGTTGATTATGTTGATACAGACAATTATAAAATGGTATCACAAGATATTTCAATAATTGCAACATTTATTTTGATTATTGACCATCTTGGACGTCTGTCATGTGATTTCCTTTAACATAAAGGAAGAGAGTGTGCCCTATTTTTTGTGACTGGCCTGGCAAAGAAAGCATTTGACATGCATATTTTACAAATGAAGCAAAATTCACTAGACTTGGATTGGCAAAAGCGTCATGTTGTTGATCATGCAAACTGGTCGTATTGCATTTAGATTCCATTAAGATGACACGCTAGAGTGTTTCCTTTGCAAGCATCTAATATTTTCATTCAACGTCATATACTATCCATTTACCTTTAAATCTAATTCAGCTGCAGTTCCAACAGCTCTGTCCAGCTTCTGTCATCTAGAATGTCATGGAACTTCTCAGTTTTACCTTCTATTTATGTGTGTCCCCCTAAAATTGATTCTTTTTTTTCTGAAACTCAATTGAAAAACTTCATCTTGCAATAATGCGTCTGCAGCTGGTACAATTGAGACAGCCAATAACACCAACAAAACTCTCTTGGTTATTACAGCTGCACCAAATAATGCCTGTTTCACTGATGCATTGGATGGAAGAAGCAAGAAACTCAGTCGCTTCACAAGCATCAATCCAAGAAAAATCCTCTTCTTGTTTGCAACATTGTAAGTTTTGTTACTTTCATCTTTGTGGACTCTCAGTGAAAATTGTGTGGAAAATTGCATATTAATATATTATTTTTGATGAAAATGTTATCTCTTGGTGATAGTAGCTTTGTTTATTATTTATTGTTGTGTGAACCTTGCGAGATTGATATTTGGGTAACAAAGTAGGACTTATGACAAATGGAAATATTTTCGGCATGATTCAGGCATATTCATTTGTCATGATTCATGTTGATCCAACCAACGGCTGACTTTTTCTTTCTTTCTTTTTTGTGTTAAAATGTGCCATAAGAGGGAATGGCCAAGAGTTTCTCTGCAGGGTACAAACTCTTATTTTGATAGCCTTGCTCGGTGTATGGTAGAACCCCTAAGGAGGTGACATTATCATATGATGAGAGTGTAGATCATGGTTCTAACATTGAATAAATAGAGAAATTGAACGAGTCGAGTTGTTAAGTTGGGGAAGGGCCATCTCAGTTGGGGAAAAAGATCTGTGTGAAGGTTACTGCACACAGATAAAGAGATTAGTGAAGGGAAGGTCATTTTGGTTGATGGGCCAGCAGACATACGATAAAGATCTTTGCAGCAGTTGTTTCACTAATATCAGATTCCAACCCATAAATTGTATCCTCCAATCATGAATTGCATCTGGCTTGATATGGATAGACAGCAATGTCTTAGGAGTATCTACATTTGGGTTTAAAGTTTTTGTTCAACATTTTACATATATGGGTATAATGCTGAGTCAATGGATGCCTAACATGATAAGGCCATTGAGGATACTTTTAGTGTTGCTAAATCATCAAATCAGTATAGAGCTTATTGTGATGATGTTGCAATGATTTTTCTCGTGAAGGCAGTGCTTTGGCAGCGCAGTTTGTAATATCTCTACCCTTATTGCTATACACGGTTTTGCATGGTTGCCCTAGCTTCAGGTTTCATTACTGAGTGTAAAGGGGGCTTTCTTCCAATTTTGGGGAGGAATTTGATCATTTATGTAGATGGGATTGCGTAGGCTGGAATTTTGCATTTGACCATCAAGTTGGTTGGACTTGAAATTCTACAAAAAAAAATTATCACTTAAGGAACTAACCTTATAATATCTGTAATAGATGGGATGGGGACGGCAACATGAGTCATGCCATTGCTTAGGTTGTTGAAACTAGGTGGAAGGTTGTATATATTCGTTCATAAGTAACAAACCTCTTTATATAGATGTTATATAAAGACAACTAACACTTAACCAATATGAGACAAAACTCACTTACAAATAACATAAGAAACCCTAATATCTAGACTCTAACACAGGCAATGCCATTTGTTGTCTAAGGTGATCATGTGCTTGCCATGTGAGATCCATTGGAGATTGTCATGTTTATTGCATTAGTCCTATTGGTTGATATCAGTGTTGAGATTACTGGTTTCAATCAGCATGCAACATTAAGGTAATGCAAGTTCAAATTTTTTATGATATGTATACCAATATATATGTTGGGTGCAAGTGATTTTCCCTGTATTCTTCAGTAAATATTCAAATTCTTGATATAACAAATAGATGTTTGATTATCTCCTACTCTTGCAACCATCCCAAGTACTTGAATTGGCTAGAGTTATATGATGTTTATACCCTCTACAATTCCAATCCTGATAACAACCAACTCCAGTACACCAAATAACCCAGACTCTATTGGTGTTATATTCCTTGTCAATATCCTAATCTTGATATTAATCAACTGAAGTATATGAATTAGCCAAAGTCATGTGATGTCATAATCTCTATTAGGGTTCAAATCATGATGTCATACAATTTCTTGCCAATTTCAAAAAATTATTTCAACACTCGAGTTTCATCTTTTTGCTGTGGATCAATGCCTCCATTATAAACATTTTGTTCTAGTGCTCTCGTGGGAATCAGATGTTACTTTATATTTGATTTTGTACTTTAATCATTCCTTAATTTGAAAATATGTAGGGGAAAATGGTGGTCCTTTATTATTACAAAAATTGTTGAGAATAGTTTAGTACATGCACTTTACACATATATTTGTCTGTTATGCATGAATGATGTGCGGGCCTTGACACAAATTGCACAACACTAAATTTATTTCAAGAAATATTTTGTGTGAATGACATGCACATTTTCTCTCCTATGTTCTGTAACTGTTCTTTCTTTCTCATATGTTCTTTTCTTCTTGAATTTGAATTAAACTACGTAGAGAGCTTTTAGATCAAATGGTGGTTTGGTTTACAACCCTTCTTTTCACTATATAGTTTTCAGCAATAGATCGCAATGGTATATAATATGTAATGATGAGTTGCTAAGTTGGTTGTGGAGTTGGAGGGTTTCATGTTTCTTATCAGAATTTAAATCCTTGGGTCTACATGTTTCTATCAATTTCAATTGTTTATTGGTACTGTAAACGGGGAATGTAGTGATCGCGTTGCCATATGTGTGGATCCTACCTCAGAAATACACCCAGCTAGCAACTGGCTCAAAATCCCATGACGTGCAAAATTTAAGTGCGTCAGAGGAGGGTTTCAACACTGGTCTGCCCATGGAGTGCTGAACTTTTTCACATGGTCCTGCTACTTCAGATCCCGGCATGTTTGTTTGTCCACTTTAGCACACAAGCTGACGGTTGAACGTCTCCGCACATGCATTTAATCAAATGGAGGGTGGTCTTGTCTGTAGGCCTGTATGTATGGTGTTGTGCACCTTCCTTTATTTGATGCCAAAACATATGTGTGCTTGCCTTTTCATTTTCCAGGTCCAGCATGGGAACAATGGTACTCATATACTTCACGCTCGCCATTAACCGAAGAGGTGGGGCTTAGTAGCTTCTTGGACGGACAGGTCTTGTGTATTTGAGGAAACGAAGAATGTAGACTGCTGTAGAAGCAGACTCCAGCCAGCTCTCTGGTTCGTGCAAAGCTGCAGAAACCAATCACCGCATCACCTTTTGCCAATCGACCCAGTAGTGTAGACAGGACCAAAAATGCCACCAATGTCACAAAAAAAGAAAAGAAAAGGGATGATGATCTTTGGTGATAGGATTGGCTTCTCTTCTTTGTTGCCTTTGTGTTTTTGGTTTTTTCTCCACCTGGTGTGAGCGGTTGGAATTGGCTGGAAAATGTGAATTTTCTCGTCTGCTGCCGATGTGTTTGGATTAGACAAGCCGTATGCTACTAACATGGTGAGGGAAAAATTCTCGTCAGCTCAAAACATGGGTTTGAGTTCTCAAACTCGTTAGGAAGTCAGCAAAAAAAAATCTCTTTGCTTTTGGAAACATGTGATTTTGTGGTCCTGATCCAAAGATGGCTTCCCTCTGATACCAAGAAATGAATTATGCGGTGAATCTAGTGTGGACAGAGGTCGATTGAGAAAGAGCTTTAAGTTGATCGTCAAAAAGAATGGTAGAACCAGAAACACACTACAGGACAGAGAGCTGTCGGCTTTAAATAACGGAAATTAATATTAAAGCCTAACAATTAACAACCAAACTAAAATAGAATTTATTAGTGGATACCAAAAAAAAAAGTGTTTAGGTTGTGTGATTTATACCCTCTCTTTGACATACAATGTCGTCCAGTAAAGATGACTGTTTATTTTTATTTTATGTAAAAATGTAGACCGTTGGATGGACATGAGGGTTTATTTGGAAATGGGTTGTTTTAGTTTCTTATAAATTTTCATATATTATTATTGTTATATAAATTTTTATCTTATAATTTATTATATAATTATAATATTATTTATAAAATTACTTTTAATTCTTAGCTTTTTACGGAACTGAAACATTTTATTACAAAATAAAATCTAATATTTACATTATTTTATCTTTTCAATGATAGTGTTTTTAATTAGACTTATTCATTTCTTTTTCTGAGAAAGAAATGCTAAAAGGGGGTTTATGTATGTTAAAAATTTTGAAAAAAGAAATTTTAAAAAAATCATATTTTTAAGTGTTTGTGTATTTTCGAAAATTTAAAAAAAATTTAACTTTTTTCATCACTGTCATTTCTCATATATTACGTTGAGAAAATTTTTACAATTGACACAAATTTTATTACAATGTATTTTTTTAACTTTGTATATTTTATTTAACATCTTTTAATTATTGTTAAACTTATGATTACAAAAAATATATTATATTATATTTAAAATATTAAAATATAAAAAATTTATAAACTTTATTAAATTAATTTTTTAAAATTTTCACAATATACACAAACAAACAAACAGTCTTAAAAGTTTGTTAAATTTCTTTTTTTTTTTCTAAATTTTTATTTCCCAAATTTAGATAAATTTGAACGGAAAAACATAAATTTATTTCTCCAGAAGAAATTGTTAGTTTTCCCACGTCCCATTGCATGGATTTCTCAACCTTATTAGATTAAACTGAAGAAGCATGTGGGAAAGCGCCCAACTTATTTTTACGAGGTGGAGATAACACACACGCAAAATTTTTATTTTAACACACACTATACTGTATAATTAGTTTATGTAATAAGACCATTCATTTAAAACTCTTTGCAATCTTCCTCAGATTTTACGAGTACTTTTTTGTCGTGAAGGCTTTTAATGCCTTCGGACTGCCCAGGGTTCTGCATGTCTCCCGCACGCTTCTCTCTCTCTCTCTCTCTCTCTCTCTGCATCGTCACCGTGCGTATTCGAACAAGTGGGCTAAAGATCACGACTTTGGGGATTTAAATCGTCGGATGCGAAGGCCTTTGTGATTTTTATCAAAATTCAAATCTTGAAAAGTGCAAATGATTGCCATTAAAAAAGATACAAAAGACAGATTAAATAACATTTCGTGGTGGTGGATCTCGAAAGAAAAAGGAAGAAAAAAAAAAACCTTCATGTTGGTGGCGGTGGCGGTGGTGGTGGTGGTGTGCTTCCGTCAGCCTTCCACTACGGAGGAGGTGGCGCCTTTCCTGAGCAAGCCGACCGTCTGCGTGCTATTCTTCTTTTTGTAGTGTTAGTATCGTATGGTTTTCTTTGATTGTAGTTTTATAATCAGTGACTTTTTTACTCTTAGTTTAATCATCTTCGCCTTCTTTTCAAAAAAAAAAACCACGTAGACAAAGGGAAAGAGCGGGACGTACCAATTTGCCGGTGGAGAATCAAAGCTTTCTTAGCTTCTCAGTAAATCAATCCTCGCCGTGATTCGCAAGGAGTTGAGCTCTCGATGTTGGCGGATCGGAGCTCTTCCAAATGCAGATTAATTCATCTGACGATATTAATTACTTAGCGGGCGTACACCTCGCTGATTCTTGTGGTATTACTTTTACCGTGAAAAATGTGCAAAGTTTCTACTCTGGTTTCGAGACTAACAGCATCAAGTTGTCCATTAATAAACACGCCCTTCCATTGACCATATCAGTAAACCATCCCTCCGCCTGCGTTGTCCAGCATAAAGAAAGACTTTTAACATATCCCTGAAATCGTGACATCACATATGTAACATATAGTCCCTTAAGCTTCGTTTCTGAATGGTAAACTTTAACTTCCTATTAATTTTTATATGTTATCGAAAATTTTGATATATGAATTTTTATTCTACAATTCACTATATAATTCTAACTAAAATGACTCTTAACTCTAATTCTCTAAAACTGAGATTCTTTGTTCTCAAATGAAATCTTAGATAAATTACAATGAATAACATATCCCACGAGGGAAAGTATTACCCATATTAAAAAAAACATTACTCTATTCGATGATGCTTGCTTCAATGGTAAGCAAACTATTGGAAGGCTTTGGCAGAAACCCAGGTCCATGTTTTTTTTTAAAAAAAAAAACCGGAAAGTAGATCAAACATTCAGGTGCCATATCTCTAATGAAAGCATAAACATCGTAATATGATCATTGTTTACTTGAACAATTAAGCCGGTTTAATTGTGAAACATCAGTGCATGCCCTTCTATATATGTAATGTCAACGCTTTTGTTTTTATTTCGATTCAAATAACTTCAGTTGAAAACCTTCGAACCCCAAAAAAGTTGAAAGATCAATCAATTAAGACATTCTATTGTTCATTTTACAGACATATGATTTCATATTATCCACAAGAATTCAAATTCTACCGAATACATTCTCTTGTTAATTTTAAAAAATTCTTTGGTTAAAATGCAAGTAAATGCACTAACAAGTATAAAAAAAGAAGCCATCAATGATAATATAAGTGGTATTTTTTAGCCTTATAAATATTGAAAAAATTCCATTTGACCATTATAAAAAAACCGCCAATATGACCCAAAATCAGGACAGAAACTGTGAAATTTCAAAGCAAAATCAGTAACTGTTGGCTTCCCTCCGCTATATTCAACCCACACGTGCTGTTAAATAATAATAATAATACCCACACGTGCGGTGATCTTGCGTACTTCGACCGTTGCTGCTCCTTATAAAGACCGCCACCGCCCGTCCTGGTGGACCGCCTTCTGTCCCTGGTTGCATCTACACCAGTAGACTCCACTCCTCTCCATCTGCCTTCATCAAATTTCTTTTTCATTTTGTTCTTTTCGAATGCTTTCGCCAATCTTATAATTAACAGAAGCACCAAATCCGTAATCGAAAAAGCAATGGCACCAGATCAAAAAAGTCAGGGGTCGGAGTTTGAATTGCGATTACGTTTTCTTTACCAATAAATAAATGGAAGAGTCGAAAGCGAACCCTTCTACTTCATTTCATCAATTCCTCCCTCCCTCTTGATTTCTTTTTTCTGTCAGTCTCTCTCACCTCCCAAGGTTTGCCACCTCTTCGTTTCCATACGGTGGCTTTAATTGCGCGTCACGGGAATCACCGGAACTAGAGATTTTTTGTGGAGCTTCGATGTCTGCGTTGCACATCCTCTAGAAAAGCCTAACCTTATTTTTTTCCTTTTGCTTCTATACTCCAGCTTTTGTCTTCCTTGCAATGGGAAGAAGAAGCGGTTCTTCTACAGCGGCGGCGCTCATGTATCTGGGGCTCTTCCTCCTCCAAGCTCGCCTCCTGCATTCCCAAGCTCAGGTTTGTAGCCCTGTGGACTTGATGGCTCTCAAGAGCTTCATGGATGGTCTGGAGTCTGGACCGATCCCTGGATGGCTCTTCCCAAATTCTTCCACCTCTGCATCATCATCATCATCTTTTTCTTCTTCCGTCATTGATTGCTGTGAATGGGTTGGGATCGGTTGCGGTTCTTCCTTGGGAAGATCTTTCAGGAGAGTAGTCAAGGTTGATCTCGCCAACAGATTTTTGAAGGGTTCCATCTCCTCTTCTCTATCTAATTTGGACCGGTTGACAGTGCTATCTCTTAACAACAATTCACTCGGCGGCCAGGTGCCTTTGGGACTTTTCAAGCTCCAGCATCTGAGAATTCTCGAGCTGAGCATGAACAACTTCTCTGGTGCAGCTCCTAGGGAATTGTATCTGCCAGCAATCCATGCCTTCAATATTTCCTACAATGGTTTCACAGGCAGCCCTCCAGTCCTCACCGCCTCCATGAATCTGAGAATACTCGATGCCTCACACAACAAGCTCCATGGCCCTCTGAATGCTAGTATATGTACTACATCACCAGATTTGGAGATCATTTCATTCTCATCCAACAGCCTCACTGATGCCTTCCCCATGGGTTTCGGCAATTGCAGATTGCTACAAAAGCTAGCATTGAGTTCGAACTGTATCTCTGGAAGCTTGCCTGATGACCTCTTTCAGCTCTCCAACCTCAGGGAATTGCATCTTCACCGTAATCTTCTTGGTGGAACCATCAGTACTGGCATTGGTCACCTCTCAAACCTTCTTGTATTGGATATTTCCACCAATAATTTCTCTGGGAAAATTCCCGATGTGTTTGGTCGCCTCCAATCATTGCAGTCTCTACGTGCTTCATCCAACAGATTTATCGGTGGTTTGCCTGCTTCCATGTCAAATCTGTCATCGATTCAGGTAATCAATTTGAGGAACAATTCTCTTGATGGGGAGATCAATCTTAGTTTTGCCAACATGGCAAGCTTGAGCTCTATCAATCTTGGTTCGAATAAGCTCAGTGGCAAAGTTCCTCCCGATCTATCCTTTTGTTCAAGGCTGAAGACTGTAAACTTTGGAAGAAACTTTTTGCAGGGAGAGATCCCTAAGGGGTTCAAGAACCTCAGCAACCTATCCTATCTATCTCTGTCAAATAATTCTCTGTCCAACATTTCGTCTGCGTTGGGAACTCTACAGCACTGTCCTCGCCTCACATCCCTGGTCCTCACCATGAATTTTCACGGTGAGAGGATGCCATCAGATGGAATCCATGGATTTCGAACTCTGCAAGTGATGGTTATTGCAAACTGCGACATCTTTGGCAACATTCCACCATGGCTGCGTGTGTGCAACAAGCTGCAGCTAGTGGATTTGTCGTGGAATCAGTTGAGTGGAAGCATCCCACCATGGTTTGCTGATCTTGATTATCTGTTTTACCTTGATCTGTCCAATAATTCCCTTGTTGGAGAAATCCCCTTGAGCTTGTCCGGCATGAAAAGCTTTGCCATTTTTTGTCCTTCGAAGTCAGTTCCCTCATCGAACTTCTTCCCCTTCTTCAGCAAGAGGAATAATCATACAAAAGGTTTGCAGTATAATCAACCCAACAGCTTCCCACCATCTCTGATTTTGAGCCGTAATAAGCTTGTTGGCCCAATCTGGCCACGGTTTGGAAATCTCAAGAAGCTCCATGTGTTGGATCTTGGCAACAACAGGCTTACAGGTACCATTCCCGATGAGTTGTCTGGTATGACAAGCTTGGAGGTGTTAGATTTATCTCACAATAAACTCACCGGAAGAATACCATCATCTTTGAATGAGTTAACTTTCCTCTCAAGGTTTAGTGTTGCAGACAATAATCTGATGGGCCACATCCCCACAAAAGGGCAGTTCTCCACCTTTCCTAACAGTAGCTTTTATGGGAACCCTCATCTTTGCCACGAGCATTCCTCTTGCAAAGAAAGCTCTATGCTTCCATCAAGCAGTGAAAAAAGGAGAAACAAAAGTTTGATCATAGGCACAGCCATTGGTGCTGGAGGTGGAACGGTGCTCCTCCTTGCTCTCATCTACGTGCTTATGTCAAGAACACATTCCAAAAGAGTGGAGGATACAGAGAAGGTGTTGGATATTGAGGACTATTCTGGCCAGGAAGACGGTTCCAGGTTTGTGGTTCAGTTTCAAAACAAAGACGTCAAGGAGGTGCTATCCATAGATGATATACTGAAATCCACCAACAACTTTGACCAAGCTAACATAATTGGGTGTGGCGGATTCGGTTTGGTGTACAAGGCAGTGCTTCCTGATGGCAGAAAGGTGGCGATCAAACGGCTTTCCGGTGGCCATGGGCAGATGGAAAGAGAATTCCAAGCAGAAGTGGAAGCTCTGTCCAGTGCTCAACACAAGAACCTTGTTCTGCTTCAAGGATATTGCAGGGTAGGTGATGACAGACTCCTGATCTACACGTACATGGAAAATGGCAGCTTGGATTACTGGCTTCACGAGAAGACGGATGGTGAACCAACACTGGACTGGGACACACGGCTTCAAATAGCTCAAGGAGCAGCGAGGGGGTTGGCACACCTGCACCAGTCCTGCCAACCGCATATACTTCACCGTGACATCAAGTCAAGCAACATTCTCCTGAACAACAACTTTGAAGCCCACCTGGCGGATTTCGGTCTTGCAAGGCTCATAGGCCCGTATGACACCCATGTGACGACAGACCTGGTTGGGACCTTGGGCTACATCCCACCTGAGTATGGCCAGTCGTCGGTTGCTACATTTAAAGGTGATGTCTACAGTTTTGGGGTTGTGCTCTTGGAGCTTCTGACAGGGAGGAGACCCATGGATATGTGCAAGACGAGGGAGACCAGGGACTTGGTGTCATGGGTGCTTCAGATGAAGAAGGAGAAGAGGGAAAAGGAGGCGTTTGATCCAGTAATCCATGATAAGAACCATGAAAACCAAATGCATCAGGTCCTTGAAGTTGCTTGCCTTTGTCTAAACGAATGTCCTAAGCTGCGCCCAATGATCCAGCAAATTGTTTCTTGGCTTGATGACATCCGCATCAACGAGCAAGTGCCAAAATGCTGAAACTGAATCGACTAAAATTTTCATTATCTGAAGCTAATGCTACTCCCTGCACACTTTTCTTGCTGCTGTTGATAGAGCTCTGAACAAGGTCAGTTGATGTAAATAGATCAAGTAAAACATCCTCAACCTCCGGCACTTCTTTGTTGAGGTACTCATTTCCATATTTCGCAGAATTTGAAATTTCAGAACTACATGTACTCGTATTATAATTTTTATGACTGAAATGAAAAGAGAAACCAGTGCATCTCTTCTTTTTCTCATCTAATACATCATACACTCAGTTTGTTGCTTTATTTGGAGGTATAATTTGCACCCATTTTGTGTTCTCATTTCATTACGTAAAAAATTGGGAGAGAATCGGTATTTTCAAGGTATCTTCCTCGTCTATTTCATGATGCAGTTAAACAAATCGCAGCAAAATATAGTCTTTCGCTATAAAAAAAACATGTTAATCTCTTCATGTGAGGTTAGCTGCACGAACCCTTTCTTCCATTGTATTCTTATCTACCACTAAATCTTTTTTAAAACTATGTGATTTTAACCATTTTCGTTAACTGTAGTAGTTTCACTTAAATTAATAAATTTCTTTTTTTTTCCTTAGATGCACATTTATAGGTCTTCTACGGATGCATTCTTCTAGTTTGTTCAGCTTTTACTTTAATTCTATACATAACATTTTTTGTAATTCTTCATTATTATTTACAATGGATCTTAGATTTTTTGGCAAATAACAGACATTAAGAAATTTCTCTTTGAATTTCTTTAGTTATTTCATTCATGATCAAAACAGAAGGTAATGATCTTTGGTGTAAATATATATTTATTGAAAATTCTTTTGTCTTTCCTTATATTCCTTATATTGTAATACTAGTGACTACTTTATCATGCATATCTTTGATAATATTAATTTCTTATTGAGCAAACAAAGAGGAATATATTAAGAATAAGAAAAAAATACTTAGTCGGGAAAACTAAAAAAATCACATACAAAATCCAACGAAAGCATATATTTTAGGGAAGAAACCCCAAAAAATGTCTGCAAAACGAAGACAACAAAAACAAAGAACTGCTCCAACCTAACCCTTTCATGAGGTCAACAGTGTCTGCAATCATGCCAAAACCTCTACATCTGCCATGACCGCGGTAGGCTACCTTGACATCAAAACAATCACCATTATGAGCTATTTTGGAAAATCCTACGATTCCTGTCTAACCGATGTCAAGCAGAATTGTCAATGCTAGGCACGAGTATAGTCTGATATGATTTGACCATATTAATTAATTATACGATACGAAAAAATTTTAGGTGAGACTTGAGTTGAACTCTTAGGTCATTTGTGTCATATCGGTATGGTACGAATTCTATTACGAAATAAGTACGACCCAGCCTAACACAAGATAGACTGTTGGGTTGTGCGGGGGGGATAGGTTGTCAGGTCATTGGGCCAACCACTGGGTTGTGCAGTTAACAGGGTGAATGGTCGTGTGCATGAAAGAAGGCAGAACAGGTCGTGTGGCCGGCGAGGGGACTAGCTATCGGGTCATTAGGCTGGTAGCTGGGATGAACGGTCGCGTGCGTTGGTGCACGAGAGGGGGCTAAACGAGTCGTGTCGCCGGCGAGGGGATGGGCCATCGGGTCACTGGGCTGGCCACCAGGTTGTGTGGCCAGTTGGGTGAATGGTTGTGTGCGCGGGAGGAGGCAGAATGGGTCGTCTGGCCATCGGGTCATTGGGTTGGCAGGTAGGATGAACGGTCGCGTGCCCTAGTGCGCGGGAGGGGGTAGAACGGGTTGTGTGGCCGGTTGGGGGATGGGCCGTCGGGTCATTGGGCCAATAGTCAGGGTGAACGGTTGCATATGCAGGTAGGCAGGATGGGTCGATGGAGAACCGTGCCTGGGTCGACCGCCAGGTCACTGCTTGCAAGGTGCAACGTGCCAACGCAGCAACGGTCAACACGCTTTCGCTTAATGGGCAGCCCACTTCCACACAATGGGCGGCCCGCTTCCGCACAACAGGCAGCTCGCTTCTGCCCAACGGGCAACCAGCTGCCGGGTGAAACGGTTGGCTTCCGCCTCAATGGCTCAACCAACTTTTCTCTATAAATTGAGGGAGTTAGATTTTATTTTTCACCCAACTCATTTCTCATCTCCTTCACTCTAAATTCTCCAAACTCTAATCTCAATTCTCAATTTCTCAAATTTTTTCACTCAAGTCACAAGCAATGGTACACTACCAAGACCAAAGTTCTGGAGGTTACGAATATCCTCAACAAAACTTTCCAGAAGCTGAAGTAACACCGTCAATGAAGATTACTGGAGCTTCAACTTTAACTGTGTCGTTGAGGAAGTCTTGGAAGAGAGCTTCCATCTGGTTAAAGTACATAATCATGATGAAAGCTATGGTGGACAACACAAAAGAGGAATGAGCCTTTTGCAACTTCTGTAACGTTGACTTCTTTTACAAAATGTCTGGCGATATAGGTCATTTAACTAGACATATTAGTACATGTGAAAATAGGAATAAAGATAAAATAATTCAAACCCAACTTTCTTTTACTCCTGAGAGTAGTGTTAGTTCATGGACTTATGATTCTTAAAGTGCTAGGGACTTGTATACTAGATTTATTTGTTCAGAAGATTTACTAATAAGTTTTAGAGGAAATAAACGTTTTGATAATTATATTAGTAAAGCATATTGTCCACAATATAAACGTATATCTAGAAATACTATTAGGTCAGATATTATGATTTCATTTAATAAGCTTAGATTAGAACTTATTAATGTTATGAGTACAATAATAACATGTATAGCATGCACTTCAAATATTTGGTCAGGTAGAACTAATGATGAGTATATAGTTGTAACTGCACATTATATTGATCAAAATTAGACTTTACAAAAAAGATTAATAGGATTTAGAAAAATTCAACATCCACATACTACTGAAACAATTTTTACAAACATTATGGAAATTTTTGATTTATATGGAATTAGAAATAAAATAGGTAGTATAACTTTTGATAATTGAGCTAATAATACTACAACAATACCAATGTTTAAAACTAGAATAAGTCCACCAAATGGTTTTAAATTATTTCACCAAAGATGTATGTGTCACATAATTAATATTATTATACAATCAGCTGTAAAAGATATTGAAATTTATATTGAATTTATTAGGGATGTTGTAAGTTTTATAACTAGTTCAGAAAAGCGGCAGCAATAATTTGATGAAACATGTGATACTTTTAAAATGCCGCATAAAAAATTCTCTTTAAATGTTCAACATAGGTGGAATTCATTATATTTAATGTTAGAAAGT
>JAMKPZ010001231.1:0-13208 GCA_024699675.1 Amphibolis antarctica
TGGGTAAACAGCTTAACCCTTGGACTTATCACTTAGACATAAATCATGATTTTTTTTCTACGGATTAATCACTTAATCAGCAACCTAAAAAGTCAAATATCAATCATTCATTCCTTTCTCAATAGGTAATCAACACAAACATAATTAATGACTCAAAAATTAATTCATGCATCATTAAAGTGAATAAACATGCATAATGCTCAAAAATATAGTTAACCTTGTAATCATCATAATTCAATGTAGAATGCAAATAAAAGTCATTAAAACACATGAATTAATATCAATAAAATGCACACTTTTGAGTCTGAACAAGGATCATTTATTAGTTCAAAGTGTGCAATGCTAGTTTTGTCATTTACTTTGCGTTATTTTGCAACAAAAAAAAAATGAAAAAAAAATGAAAAATGAAAGAAAAGGAAGGATTGGAAAAAAGAAACAAAAAAAGAATCAAAAAATTTAAGGGATCAATGTTAATATGGGTAGAAAAAGGGAAATATTTGAAGTCACTTGGGATGTGAGGATGAAGTAGAATGATACTATAGCAACAAATTAACATTTTGAGTGATGGTGTTTTATTGTCTTCCCCCTTGTTTATCAGCCAAAGCATTTTCTAATACCTTAGAAAGGATGGGAATATCTTGAATTACCCTCTTTTGTTGGTAAGATGTGTACCTTCTTTAATGATTTAATTTTTGATTGAGAGTGGTGAAGGTGTGAATTCATCTTGCTTGCACAAGATAGATAGTTCTCATGAATAGGTGACTTCTTGTTCACATTTTAAAATGAGTCTATTCAATTTAAGGGCTAGGAGAGGGAGTGTTGTGAGATTGAGCCACCTCATTCCCCTGAAATTGTGCTAGCAACAAGTGATTCAAACGATCCTTGGGATGGTACTATTTCCCTTCTTTCTTTCTCTCTCTCTTTTCTTCTTTTTATTTATTTCTTTGGACTTTGTCGATATATCCATTGAAAACCCTCCGAAGACACAACTCCACCACTAGGGTAACTTAGGGGTTTAAAGGCTTGCTGCACCTCCTAAGTGTAGTCGTGCTCCCTACAAAAGTGGCCTAGCATAGTTTTAGTTAGTTTTATTCAGTAGTCTTTATTACTTTCTTAGTTTTTATAGTTTTATTTTAGTATTTTGCTTTGGGACTAGCAAAACTTAAGTATGGGGGATTTGTTCAGACTCAAAAGTGCACATTTTATTGATATTAATTCATGTGTTGTAGTGAGTTTTAGTTGCATTTTGCATTGAATTATGATGATTACAAGGTTAACTATACTTTTGAGCATTATGCACGTTTATTCACTTTAATGATGCATGAATTAAGTTTTGAGTTGTTAATTATGTTTGTGTTGATTACCTATTGAGAAAGGAATGAATGATTCATAATTGGCTATTTAGGTTGCTAATAAAGTGATTAATCCACACAAAAAAATTGTGATTTATGTCTAAGTGTAGAGTCTATGAGTTAAGTTGTTTATCCACGGACTTATCCATGGGTTAAGCTGTTTACCCTCGAACCATTCTGCGAGTGTTAAGGGTTTACCCACAAACTTACGCGAGGGTAAACTAGTTTACTCTCGGAACAATAACCTATTTGTTCTGTGTGATGAATTTCATTAATATAAAAGCAATTGTGATTATAGTTAAGAACTAAATGTTATGACTTATTTCTCCTATAATATGATGTACTTCACGAAAGGTATTTCGTAAGTATTTGTAGGGAAATTTGATAAGTAATTGCAAGAAATACGTATCAAGGTAGAATTAAATATTAATTTAGTTGGAGCTTAACTGTGAAGAATGTAGACGGATAGGTTGAAGAAGTGGCTTGCATGGAATGATCTCACACATCCGAATGTGCACCACACCCTTGTTAACTACTGAACTACCATTCCTCCCATCTATAAAATAGTCCCTTAGACATGACAACAACCCCCCACCCCCTCCTCTTCATCCGGGGCACCATTCACAAGGCATCCTCCACCTTCTCCATCTTCCACCTTCCACCCACTCACTTCTTCCGAGAGGAGATTGATGACCTCCTCTTCTCCAACCACTCACATAGTGTATTTGCTATTCTTTTCTCAACCTGAGCATATCCTTGAAGGAGAGACTCTCGGCACCAACTGCTTCGTCCTTTGTTCCTTGGTGTAATTGCAGAGTGACGCCCAAAATATCATTTCATGGTCGAAAGGAAGGCCTGCTAGATTGATGACCTAGTGGACCGAAAGTAAAGACAAAGAGAAGTTCTCAGCCTCAGCAAGTTTCGAAGGGAGAAATTACAATGAAGCATTAGGTGTTCCTTTCCTTTTCCTTTTGTTTTATTTTTACTTTGCCTCTATGTTTACGCTTGAATTTACAAACACCTATTTTATCAACTTCATTACGATATTTAGAGAATATTTTTTGGTTTACTATAATGTTGAATGTTGTATTTTAATTTTACAAGTTATTTGTACTTTGTTGTGTTTTGAAATATCTAAAAAGATCAAAAATATAAGTATTCAACTCTTAGAAATTTCAACTAATTCGAATTGTACTGTTTAAACATCTGAAACTCACATTTATCGCACAACCCTTGGGTAAGTTCGAGGGTAAGGATGTCTACCCACGAGTTACCTCGTGGGTTAAGTGCCATCTCTGCGCAAAATGACAAATTTTATGCAAACTGAAAGTGTATAATCTTAAGACTTAAGAGGAATTAAATATTTGAAAGTAAAACTCACTGTATAGAGTCTTTCAGTGCAAAATTCGAATCATTTACTACAAGACTAATTTTAAAATGAAAATATTCTAAGTGGTGAAGAAATTAAATGAAAGATTCTCTGGGAGGTACAATTTAATAGGTAATTAAAGAGCATCCTAGCGGTTAATTAGAATGAGCAACTGTGACATTGCTTAAAAGAAATATAATTAGTTGTTCCATTAATTGAGTACACCAATTTAGCTAAACACCAAGCAAAACTAATCCCTATGGACAAACCCGTACTTGCACACTAATTACATCTAAACCCGTGCACTTGTGGTGAAATTAAAATATTTTGAACACATATATTGTCAAAAACTGATTACAAAAAGTTCAAACACTCCCACTCCTCCCTGAATCTGTGTGCTTCTATTCGGCTGCCAATTTGTATAGCCCATTGCCACCATTCCTATCGGACATTGCCTCCTCTGGACTCCCTCCTACACCTAACGGCAAGCCCCCTTTGGATTCCGCACTCTTCAGTCGGATGCCAGCTTGATCTAGATCGACACCGACTCCTTCACCGTAGCTGCACAGAGACAACCCTTCTCGAACCTACACTCTAATACCAGTTGTTGGAATTTCTACCAAATCGTACCCAAAATCCCCTTCTAAAATCGCTCATGCACTTGTCCTCTCTTGTGTGGTGGGGTAGAGAAAGGAGAAAGAAAATAGTACGCACAACACAAGTTTTATGTGGTTCGACAACCTACCTACTCCACGGAACAGTGGTGGGACTCCTACTACTTTAGCTCACAACCTTTCAGTGTGTACAAGCGCCAACTTACAACCACTACAATAGCCCTCTCCTCTCACACACACAGCACACTCTCTCCGATGGGTGTCGTCTCTCTCTTCACGCATGTGGCTGCCACTCTTCTCACCAAGCCACACATTACAACTTCAAGGGTTACAACATGCTCTATTTATAGAGAAACTCACTAAACCCTAGAGTACATGCAATCCTAACCGTCCATCTGAAACCATCATCAACAAATCTGACGTAGCTACCCTCCAACCCAGTGGCCAGTTGGATCCTCCCGGCAACTGCTCAGATGCCTCAGGCAGCTAGTCCTCAGTCGTTCCTACCCTCTATTAAGAGCCGTAACTCTACAGCCTTAAGTCTACAGCCCACCATAACTTTACAGCCATTAGTTTATGGCTCACTCTAACACTACGGATTTAAGTTTATAGTTCACTATAATACTACGGACTTCGTGTCCACGCTCGTCCTACACAAGCCACATCTGATTCCCTCACTTAGCTACTGATCTCCAACTAGTTATCGATCCTCTAACTGAATGTCCGGATGGACCTCTGGCTGGACCTCCACTACCCCTTGCAGACCTTAGCAATTCAGCCGGCTACAGATGTCGGCTGCCATCTCTCGTTGGCCAGCTACCGCCTGCCTTTGCCTTCCACAAGACAAGCTTCACGGCCTGTTCCAACCACAACGTCCTAGTCGACTGTAGTTGCAGGCTACCACCTCACATCAGCTGGCTACCACCTCTCGTCAGTTGGCTGCCACCTACCTCTCCATCGAGTTGAGCTCCACACCACAAACCCCAATAATCTCCCACTTGAAGACTGACCCGGCTTGTCTCTCGTTGCCGCATGCTACCACCAACTGTCGCCTACCTACACCAGCTGTCGCCTACCTCTCCATCGAGTCAAGCTCCACACACAAACCCCAACACAATTTTTGGTGTTTTAGCGTTAAAAGCCCAATGTGTTTGGGAAGTTAGCGTTAAAAGCCTAATTTCCTAAACTACAAAATTATTCCTTTTATTTTATATTTTCTGGATGATGAACTAACTTTGTTGTCTTACACTAACATTACGAACTAACATCACATACTAACTAGACTATTAGGCGTCTTATATTATAGCTTTATATTTTAATATGTCTGTATATAATATATTTATATAGATTTATGTAATAATAATAGTTTTGAATACCCAAATAATTGAGATTTATACTTCATGTTTATTTTGATTTTCTTTTGTATATAAATGGCTAATCTTTATTTTCCTTAAACTAAGAAAGTTGTTTATTCGAAATGTAAGTTTCAAATAAACAAAAATCTCTATAACTTTGTAAATTTGTACCTTTCTTTGTAAAGTTTATTTTTTCCTTCCATAATTTCTGTATTGAGAAATTATTTTAGTATTTTGTTTTTTATAGTTTCTTGCTTGCATTATTGACCTGCGTATTTTTCATTAATTATTTATGCCTAGCTCCCTGTGGATTCGACCCATACTCACATTGATTAATATAGTGGGTGCTATACACTTGTACTTATAAATTTAAAATTTGGGATTTCTATTGTAGTCATTTAACACAAGTTAAATGACAATAGCCAGAAAATATCATACAAGTTTTTGGTGCCGTTGCCAGGGACTAGAAGTATGTCTCGCTCCTACACAACACTTCTGAATAAATTCTTGTAAAAATTGTGTGTGCGAAATATTTTAATTTCACTACAAGTGCATGGGTTCAGATGTAATTAGTGTGCAAGTACGGGTTTGTCCATAGGGATCAGTTTTGCTTGGTGTTTAGCTAAATTGGTGTATTCCATTAATGAAACAAGTAATTATATTTTTTCTAAGCAATGACACAATTGCTCTATTCCAATTAATTGCCAGGATGCTCTCAAAATGTTAATTTATTGATATGATATCATTCCACCTCATTCTCACATCCCAAGTGACTTCAAATATTTCCCTTTTCTACCCATATTGACATTGATCCCTTGAATTTTTCTGATTCTTTTTTTTATTTTTTCGATTCTTTTTCTTTTCTTTTTCATTTCCCTTTTTTTTTTCTTTTTTTTTTCTCTATCATTAACTTCCTTTTCCTTTCTCTTTTTTTTTACATTTTTCAAAATAACACAAATTAAATGACATAACTAGCATTGCACTCTTAAAACTAATTAATGACCCTTAATCGATTGATTTCACCACCTTATATCTCCATAACCTAATTCCCAAATGAATTTCATGGTGTGTTAAAGCTCATACCCTTGCTACCTTCCTTCACATAACCTCTAACTCAAAGAAGTTTGGGAGATACCTTAGGATAATGCTCACTAGAATGGAAATTTTTTCATATCATGATCATTTTTATGGTGGCACTCGGCATAGGTTTATCTCTCCGCTCAAATAGAGTAATGAGAAAGGAAAATGATTCACTTGTACAATTTAATGAAAAACTAGGTTAACAAGGCATTAATTCAAATGAAACAGGAAGACTCAACCCATTGTACAATTTAATTTCAAATCCATCTCCTTTAAGGGAAATAGGTGACTTGGAATTGGCTCTAGAAATTCTCCTCTCAATAAAATAGGGTCTTCCCATTAATTCTAATAGGAACATTTGAAACTTACATTCCTCATGTTTTGTTCTCGAGAAAAACACATAAACAATATTAAAGATGCAAAAATCAACGAAAATCACAAATATCGGAAAAGAAAATTTTTATAATTTAAAATTTTTTTTAACATACTTAAGCTTATATACTTAAACATAAACCTTCCCCCCATACTTAAACTTTGCATTGTCCTCAATGTAAATGGAAAATTTTAGTATAAATAGGAAAATTCATAACAAATACGGAATATAATAAACATCCCCAGTATCAAACATGAAAATGTGATGCATGCTGAATAATGCATTGAACTTAATAGGATGAATCAGATGAAATGCATAAGTAATGCTGTAGAAATTAAATACAATTGTTATGCATCAATAAAAAATGTTGATAAGGATGTGATATATTTTTTATTTTTGCACAGAAATAATATAATTAAAATAAAAACAGTACTCCTATATATCTATGCTTGTGGAGTTCTAATGGCTCACAAGAAAACCAGGTGGTTTATAAACAGACACCACCAAACTGCAGCCTCATTAGCTTAAGCTATGTAGTGTTGTTCATCCCCTCCATGAGCTATGTGCCCATTAGGTAAATGGGGATTCGAAATAGATTGACTTGGAAGAGCACCTGTATTTCTTAGATTAAGTGAATTAGATATTTAGTTCAATTGTGTCTCAATTCTTTTAATAACTTGATCATGTGTAGTAATTTGAGAATTGGACTTTAATACTATTTCTACTCTTTGCATTAAGCTTGCTAATTGTCTCTCAACATTTTGATCATGAACAAGTTGATTGTGATTTAAATTTAAAAAGCTATTATTCATTGCATTTTGTTCAATAAAAGGTTATCCTACAAATTGAGGTGGTTGTTGTCCTAGGCTTTTCCATGAAACATTAGGATGGTTCCTCCACCTAGGACTATAAGTAGGGTTGAAATTAGAGTTGTTACATTGATTATAAAATAATGCATTAACATCTTCAAATTTAGGTAAAATAGGACAGTCCTATATAACATGTCCTATGGCAAAGCAACTTGTACATTCTAGCATGTTAGGCTCAATCTTTTGTTTAAGGTGTAGTTCATCAATTTTATGTATCAAGCTAGCCATTTTAGCTTCTAAAGCAACATATGGTTCAACAATATGGACTCCCCTAGGGGTAGGAATTTGTTCCTGACTCACTTCAGTAGCACTCTCCCATTGGGCAGTTCTTTTGGCTAGATCTTCTAAAAATTTCTAAGCATTATCTATTCCTTAGTTCAGAAATCCATCTTGACTCAAAGATTCTAAGAGTGTCTTTGTGTGATAATCAATTCCTTCATAAATATTTCAAATTTGGGTAACTCTCTCTACTCCATGATGTGGGCGAAATCTTGCAAAATATTTCTAGAAAAGTTCTCTTGGTTTCTGCCTACAATTTAAAATTTCATTCTTCCTTTTAATTGTGACATGCATTAGATAGTATTTTTCTAGAAATTCAAAACAAAATTGATTCCAATTGATAATAGAATTTGGTTGTAAACTGTACAACCATCTTTTTACACTGTCTTTTAAAGAAAAAGGCATATACCTTAGTTTAATTGCATCAACAGACATGTTTAGTACTTTCATCATATTGCAAACTTCATTAAATTCTTTTAAAAACCAATAAGCATCTTCTTTTTCAAATCCATGAAATTTTGGTAATTGGTTGATGTAATTAGAATTTAATTCAAATCTGTCATTAGCGCATTCAAGAAATGCTATGCAGGAAGGTTAGTCCATTAAATTAGGGTAAAACATACTACCTATTGTTTGTTCCCTAGGTTGTTCTTACTGTGGGACAGCCATAATTGATCTTCTTGTAGGTATTCGGACTAACCTATGAGATGAATCTCTTGACCAACGTGACATACAACATTTAAATATAAAAGAAGATTTACTTGTGTACCGTCATTAAGTAAGCTTTAGCTGTCATTTCATGTTGTCATGCAATAGGTACATTTATTTACAATAATACCACAACTGTAGTAAATGATATAAAATTTGAGACTTAATAAAAACTTGTAATAAAGGTTCATTTAGTTTTGAGCACAATACAACAAAGATGCTCCAAAAGAAATAGCAAACATTGTAAGTGTTCAATAGGGGAGTTTTTTAAACAACCCACGGACAGGTTCATGGGTAAACATTGTAAGTGTTCAATAGGGGAGTTTTTTAAACAACCCACGGACAGGTTCATGGGTAAACAAGTTTACCCTCGAACTTATACGTGGGTAGACAGAAAATACTACGCACAGTGTTAGAAAGTATTTACATAAGGAATTAATTCATACAACCACACTATAAAAGTAGGCAAGGTTAATTGATGAATAAGTTCAACATTGCAGCCTCCATCAAACAGTTGGATCTTATAATAATAAAGATTATCCCATGCACAATAAATAAGAGTATCTCCATTGATGAAACAGAAAGCTCTGATTTTTCCTTCATAAGGCATGTCAGGTTCTCCCAGATCCTCTAGTTGTAATTCTATGTACACTCAATTCCATTCCCATTTTGCAATGTCCTGTACCCTCCAAATTTCAAATTTCATTTTAGCATCCCACCATCGAATTAAACTAAGAGATGCAAGTCCTCCATTAGTTCCCTCAAATACGGCCAACTCAACTAAATCATAGAATGAAATTGCCAGTGCACCCATAGGGTATGGGACAGGTAAGAGCTTCACTAATTCATCTTCAATATTGATGGCAATAATTGTAAGTTCATTAAAATATTGAGGTGTACAGCTTATTATAAAGTAAATGATTCCATCAATAATCACATGATTCCTATTATTTGTTGGTCTTCCTCCAAAATAAACTTCTCTGACTGGTTGCCATTAATGTTTGACAAAATGATAAACCAACAAATACTACCAATTAGTCCAAATATCTAGTTCCTCCCAACAAAATATTTTTTGCATAATCCTTCTATCAGTACCCTTAAATGTTAAAACTGCACCTGAATCAAGTAAGATATGCTTTTCTTTGTTAGGGTTTGGGAGTACCAATTCTATATTTGTAGCAAGATTCTTAATCCCAATATCAGCTCTGCTAGAAAAGTATTCTCCATAATGCCTAAAAATAATTAATCCACCGTTACATCCTAAAATATTGTGAACTCCTTCTAGTGGTGTTGGTGGAATTCCTACCTCAGAATCAATTCCTTGTTACATATATTTTCCTAAAAGTGCATCATACCAAATCACTCCACTAACTGTATTTCTCATTTTGTATGCGCAAAGTAATGCTCTGAAATAAATGCACGTACACTCTTGCTCACACAACTTAATTTTCATATCTCTCTCACTGGAAAATGACTTAAAACCTCACGCAAGACATCTATGGGAATCTCCATTGCTCACTAAAGTTCATTTGACACAAAATAGTACTTTTCGTCAAAAAGAGAATCAACTTGATGTATCTAATATTCATGAAATAAATGTGCAATATTTGATTATTAATATGATTAAAATGACTACACAATAATTTTCTAAAAAAATCTGTCAATTGTAGCTTATGCACGAACTAATTTCGAGGGTAGAGGTGTTTACCCTCGAGGTACCTCATGGATAAACCTGTAATCTATTAATTGGTATTGAATCTCACCATCTGACCATCCGATTACCCAATTAACCTTATAAAAACCATTAATGCCTCTTTGTGCATTAGCCCTTATTCCACGACCTATTTATAGTATTCACCTTCTCCCACGACATATGCCATGGCCTCGACTTCCAGTACTCCTCCCCTTGCTTCAGCGTCAATTTTCGATTGGATTAAGATGTTGAACTTCGAGAAGTTCAAATTGAATCCTCAAATGTGGCATGATGAAGGCAAGAGAAAGTTGGAAGCTGTGGTTAGGGAGTAGGAATTGCAAACAGTGAAAGAAGACACTGCTAAGTCTCTAAAGCAAAGTAAGGAAGCTTCTATCATAGTTCCAAAATTTCTTAAAGATAAAATAGCTTCCCATATTGTTAAAGAAGTAGGGTAGGAATTTGTCCAATAATTGTTTAAGAGAAGATGTGTCTTTTGGTTTCATAGAGAAATATTTTGTTTGGCCACTTGTGGGTCTATTAAAATTAAAACAAAGACATATGTTGCAAGCCTATGGCAAATAACAACACTAAGAAGGTCAATTTCAACTGATGAGTGGATGAGGTTGATGCATTTTGATCAGTTTGAGTTGACGGCTTTGGATTGGCATAAAAGTATTCTCCTTCATGCCAAAACAAAAGAGAAAATTTTGAAAGATTTGAAGAATCAATTAAAACATTTTAGCATAAAAGTGGAAAGAGAATTAACTCACCTTCCCTTAGAAGTATCACAGGCTATTGATGATTACACTCAACAAACATGGCGAGATGAATGTGCTCTTAGGCCTAAAAATGTTTTGGATCAAGAGATTGTGTTTGTAAAGGCTGAACTACAGTTCATGAACGTTGTGTATGGAATTATTAAAAATTTAAATCATTCCACAGTGGTCCAAGATGTGGTGTTTGCTCGTCTCCCTAAAGATAGAGATGAGAGGGAGCAATATGAGTTCTTCATGCAAACTTATCTCTCTCTAGGAGAGAGTTTTGGAGTTACTGAAATTGCCTCTCAATGAGCTCTCTATGAATGGAGAAGGTGCATGGCAAAGAAGGCCTCATTTTCTACAGAGATTAGTTTTGTGTGGTGTTTAACTGAATTGGTGTATTCAACTAATGAAACAAATTGATTAAATATCTTTTAAGTAATGTCACAGTTGCTCTGTTCCAATTAACTGTTAAGATGCTCTTTAAATACCTATTGCATCATACTTTCCAGAGAGTTCTCTCATTAACTTTTAATTTCTTCACCACTCAGAATATTTGGATTCTTAACTTAGTCTTTTAGTAAATGACGTGAATTTTATACTAAAATATTATATCCAATGAATCTTACTTCCAAACATTTAATTCTTCTTAAGTTCTAAAATTATACACTTCAATTTGCATAAATTTTATCGTTTTGTACAGGAAAAGCACTTGACCCTTGAGCTACTTTGTGGGTAAACGTCTTCACCCTCAAACTTACTCGAGGGTTATGTGATAATTGTGAGTTTCAGATATAAAAACAGAATGATTCAAATTAGTTGAAACTTCTAAGAGTTGAATACTTATATTTTTGGTCTTTTTAGATATTTTAAAACACGACAAACAACACAATGCAGGAATTACAATATAGTACGAACAACTTCTAAAATTAACATGCAACATTCAACATTACAGTAAACATAAAAACAAAATCTAATTACCGTAACCAAGTTGATAAAGTGTGTGTTTGTAGATTCGAGTGTGAATATAAAGGTAAAGTAAAATAAAGAAAATAAAAATGGAAAGAACAACTAATGCTTCATTGTAATATCTTCCTTCGAAACTTGCCCAGGCTGGAACTTCTCTTTGTCTTTACTTCCAGTCCACTAGGTTGTTAATCTAGTAGGCCTTCCTTTCGACATTGCAGTGAGATATTGGGTGTCACTCCACAATTACACCAAGGAACAAAGGAGGAAGCAGCCGACATCGAGAGTCTCTCCTTCAAGGATACGCTCAGGTTGAGAAAAGAACAGCAAATACACTATGCGAATGGTTGGAGAAGAGGAGGTCGTCAATCTCCTCTCGGAAGAGGTGAGTGGGTGGCAGATGGAAGATGGAGAAGATGGAGAAGATGGAGAATGCTCTGTAAATGGCGGATGGATGAAGAAGAAGATGGAGAATGGTCTATTTGGGAAGTTAGCATTAAAAGCCTAATTTCCTAAACTGCAAAATTATTCCTTTTATTTTATATTTTCTGCAAAATTGTTCCTCCCGGCAACCGCTCAGATGCCTTAGGCGGCTGGTCCTTAGCCATTCTCCTACCCTCTATTAAGAGTCGTAACTCTACAGCCTTAAGTCTACAGCCCACCATAACTTTACAACCATTAGTTTATGGCTCACTCTAACACTATGGATTTAAGTTTATAGTTCACTATAATACTACGGACTTCGTGTCCATGCTCGTCCTACACAAGCCACATCTGATTCCCTCACTTAGCTGCTGATCTCCAACTGGTTACCGATCCTCTAACTGAATGTCCTGATGGACCTCTGGCTGCACCTCCACTGCCCCTTGCAGCCCTTAGCAATTTAGCCGGCTACAGATGTCGGCTGCCGTCTCTCGTTGGCCATCTACCGCCTACCTTTGCCTTCCACAAGACAAGCTTCACGGTTTGTTCCAACCACGACGTCCTAGTCGACTGTAGGTGCAGGCTACCGCCACACATCAGTTGGCTACCGCCTCTCATCAGTTGGCTGCCACCTACCTCTCCATCGAGTTGAGCTCCACACCACAAATCCCAATAATCTCCCACTTGAAGACTGACCCGTCTTGTCTCTCGTTGCCGCATGCTACCACCAACTGCCACCTACCTACACCGGCTGCCGCCTACCTCTCCATCGAGTCAAGCTCCACACACAAACCCCAACACAATTTTTGGTGTTTTAGCGTTAAAAGCCCAATGTGTTTGGGAAGTTAGTGTTAAAAGCCTAATTTCCTAAACTGCAAAATTATTCCTTTTATTTTATATTTTCTGGATGATGAACTAACTTTGTTGTCTTACACTAACATTACGAACTAACATCACATACTAACTAGACTATTAGGCGTCTTATATTATAGCTTTATATTTTAATATGTCTGTATATAATATATTTATATAGATTTATGTAATAATAATAGTTTTGAATACCCGAATGATTGAGATTTATACTTCATGTTTATTTTGATTTTCTTTTGTATATAAATGG
Source organism: Amphibolis antarctica (assembly GCA_024699675.1). Lineage (NCBI taxonomy): Eukaryota > Viridiplantae > Streptophyta > Magnoliopsida > Alismatales > Cymodoceaceae > Amphibolis > Amphibolis antarctica. Next base: position 12,960 of record JAMKPZ010001231.1, read on the forward strand.
CTAATCTTTATTTTCCTTAAACTGAGAAAGTTGTTTATTCGAAATGTAAGTTTCAAATAAACAAAAATCTCTATAACTTTGTAAATTTGTACCTTTCTTTGTAAAGTTTATTTTTTCCTTCCTTAATTGCTGTATTGAGAAATTATTTTAGTTTTTTTTTTTTTACAGTTTCTTGCTTGCATTATTGACTTGCGTATTTTCCATTAATTATTTATGCCTAGCTCCCTGTGGATTCGACCCATACTCACA
>JAMKPZ010001232.1:0-30761 GCA_024699675.1 Amphibolis antarctica
TAATAAAAAACAAACACTGTGGACAAACGCATACTTGCATACTAATTATATCTGAATCCATGCACTTGTGATGAAATTAAAATATTTCGAACATACATTATTAAAAATTAATTTCAAAAAGTTTGAACAATAACCTAGGGGTATAAAGGCTTGTTGCATAGGCTAAATGCAACCATGATTCTTATAAAAGTGAGTTATGATATTTTGTATTTTTCAATAAGTTTCTTGCATTTGACGATTTTGCATGTCTCTTTCATTTTATACCTTAATGTTTGCTAGAAGCCACGCAAAACTTAAGCATGGGGGAGTTTGTATAGTGCTAATTTATGCATTTTTACATATTATAATCAATGCATTTTATGGCAAAAATCATTAGTTATCATGCACTTTAATGGAATTACATGTAAAATGTATATTTACAAGCTTGCATGAGTTTCAAGTTTAAATTTTACATAAATTAGCCATCTACTGTGCTTTATCTGAAAAAGGGGCATTTTAGACATATGCAAGATTAAATTAGTAGTAAAATGATGGGCTGGTGGCAGGTTTGTAAGTACAAATAAATGTCATCTTTTGAAAGTAAATCCTACAATGTGATTATGGACAGCATGTAAGATCATTTTGTTGCAGGTGAAGATTCTATGACAGGAGGTGAAATGACCTTTCAGCCCTTGCACGTCAAAGGAAAAATTAAAATGTTACATGGGTAGAAATGTCTACCAATTCTTTATAACTTACAACTAAACGAAAAAGAAGGGGTTCCTCTTTTCTGGCAACTTTGTGAATCCTTTAGTGTGTGAGAGCCCCTATTTATTGTTCCATCTGTAGGATCAATTTAATAGTGTTTAGGAACACAAAAGGGGGGTGAATTGTGTCTTTATTCAATGAGATTTATTACAACATTTAAGCGCAGTCCCTTTTTGTGAATTCAACTTACAACTTTAATATTCACACAATAAGAGTAAGAGGAAATGATTTTGCTTTGCTAATTCAACAATTTTTCCACAGTTAAAATACGATTTTTCCTCTCTACAAAATCTAACTATTTAGCACAACTCTTAATCAAAAATGTTGAAACTTCACTAACGATCTTCAACCTCAAGCTAAACTTCAATCTGAGGCTTTGATCTTTAAACACCTGCTTTGAGTTGAACTTGATTTTTTTCTTCAAAAATTTGATGTCAAACCTGAGCTAGACTATGTCTTCAAAACACACTTTTCTCTCTAAGGCTCTATTAGTGCTGTATGAATGCTTGCACCTGCATCTCTATTTTTGAGGTCTTTAAGTGTATTTATAGAGCAAAATACACTTCTTCCATATCTTCCACTATGTCCATGAAAACCTTGAATGTGTCATTGAATTTTTAATAACTTCTTTTACATCCCACGTTCAATACAAAACATGCATTTCCTATCTTGAACATTCTTCATTTCTTTTCTGGAATTTTAACTATCCAATCACTCTTTTTTGAAATCTTCAAAGTCCACAATCGCATCCACGTTTTACCTGTAATCGCATATCTATGTCCCTACATGACTGCTTAAGAATGATTCAAAAATCAAACGTTGAAACATTCAACCATTAAATCCATTTATATAGTCTCAAGTCTTTTAACATAAACATCCAAAAGATATCTAGAGTTATACCCTTAAAACACTTAAGTACTATTCACAACCTAAAAACTGAATCTCACGTGTTTAACTTAAAAATCTCACGTGCCTTACTAAAACACTAATCCTTTATGCTTAAAGTTACAGTTCTTTAGTTAAAATGCCAATACTGTTCACACACACCACATGCACTTTAAGACGCATGCACCTAACTAAAAAAAATCACGTGTTCATGTTAAAATACCGGTCTTTTAGTACAATCGTCTAGTCTTTTAACAGAAAACGTCAAATCTTTCATCATGTGTGAACTTAAACTTTCACGTGACATTCTATCATTCTGTTACGAACTATATTCATATCTAACACTTATTTAACTAATTGTACCCCTTCGAATATCAAGTCTAAGTGTTTTAAAAATTAAATATACTTAAACCACTAAGTTAAAACACATAACCTAAATCGAATATTCAAGTGTTAAATAATTTAGCATTAAGTTCAATAATATTTCCAGTTATGTTTAAGTATCAACTAAATAGATAATTAGCAAATATAAGTATGACTTTTAAATTACCATCAAATTATGATTAAACATAAATTATGCATTCATCATCAAAACATAATACTCAACAATCTCCCCCTTTTTGATTGTGACAAAATTAATTTGATGTTGTAATTATCTATCTATTTTTTTAGTTTTCAAATTTCAAATATATCTCCCCCCTTTTGTCATTATTCAATAAAGTACTTGGGTTAGAGAATAATTGGAAGCATTCAGAGAGTTAAATTAATAAATCTAGCTTTAACTGAACAAATAAATAAGATAAAACATAACTAAACAGTTAATAAACTATGTTTGTAACAAGTAATTTGGAAATTTCATCATTTACAAACAAAGGTTCGACAAATAGTTTTAGCATTAGAAATCAACAAAAGAAATCAGAAAAATACAAATTAACCTTGATTCCTCCTATGATTCTGAACAATACTAATTATAGTTTGTGATACTTGTCAACCAATTTATTTTCCTAATTGTATAATGTAGTCAATCTTTACAGGAGTTAACAAATCTTGTGCAGTCGAAGGTTGTGACTATTCAATTGTTGATTGTTGTTGTACTACTGAAACTGGTGCTTTAGAAATAAATTTCTTATATTCTGCTACCGTGAATGATCTTGTCTTGAAGGATTTAGTTGGCCATTGATTTACATTATATCCTGTGTCCATTATTAACTTGACAAGACTGATTCCATAAAATAATTTTGAATGTCTGTGTTGAATGGAATCCAAAAATAGTTTGCACCAACTCAATTGTATTCTCTGCATAACAGCATAAGTTGCATATAAATAAATTTTCACTGTGTTCAATATACCCTTTCTTCTGAAAGATTTCTACTTGTAGAATTTTTGCTATAAATTTGGCCTTGTCTTTTAATTCATCTAAACACTGTAATCTATCATATGATTGAGGGTTTCTTACTACTGAACTAAGGTTCCAATCTAGTAAGCTAAGTGATGTTCTATCTAATAGTACACCCTCATTTTTCAATTTCAGTGTATCATATACCAACTAAGGAGAGATTTCAAAAATAGTGTTATCAATGTTGCTAAATAATCTGTCTTCTTCAACATATAAGTTAGCATAAAAAGCAACTATTACTTCTTTAAATACATCTAACTTACAATTTGTTGGTATAATGTCTAGCAAACCTTGAAACTGTAAGAAATCCTTAATCGCTTGCAAATCTTTAAAGTTTATAGGTTTTTCATACAGTATTTCAAGATTCAAAAATTTATAATAATTGTCCAAACATTCCTGACTTCTAAAATAGAGATTTTCTACTGAAATACCTTCTTCAAGAACAGAATGTGAAGTGCTCGGCAAATCTTCAACATTCTCTATCTATGACTGATATACAACCAATCTCAAATTATCTTCATCTGCACTCGTGAAGTCTCTTGTTGTTGATTGACATACTCATCTTAAACTTGCAAATCAAGAAATTCTTCTATGGTTTGTTCCTTTGAGACTGTTGGAGGACTATAATGTTCTTCCATAAAATCTGAAATGTGATCTTCTGGAGCTTCCTCTACAACATATTCATCAACTGAAACATGCTCAGAAACTGGTTCATCTAACTGTACTACTGTAATTCTTCTCTAACCTGTTTCTGTGCTTCAATTCTAACAGTTGCATCATACTTATTTCTTTTTATGCTTTATAAATATTCACCTAATGTATATTCATCAGGTGTTTTAGAAACTTGTTCTTGTTCTTCTATAGACACAGATATAGCAAACCACTGTGCCTTTAAATTTCTCAAAATTTCCTCAACAATGTCTGTTTGATCTTTAAGAGAACTATCTATCTTTGTAAAAACAGTTTCTGGAATAACTATAAGAATACCATCTGATTCATCATTTATTCCAATATACTTTCTAGACTAAGGTGGAATGTTGCTTATCAAAGCATCTTCTTGCTTCCATTGATTCATTAATTACATGTAAATCCTAAGAAGTCTTTCTTTCTTGTCGATATACTTTTTCATTTCAACAAAAGCTTGAAATCTATCATTACTGTGTTGCAAAACATAATCAGAAACATCATTCTTTTGATTTATCAAACTAAATGATGATGTGCCTTGAAACACACGTTTTACACACAAATCATGCACAACAAAACTTGACCGATTTGCTAGAACATAATCAACAATAAATAGAGATGACTTAGAAATAGTCACTTCTCTTTTCTTAAAACTATCAATCACCTTTTGAAAACATCTCAATTCAAAAGATGAGAGAAATGTTTTACCTATCCACAAACCTTCATTATCACTCTCACTGCTGGCAAACTTAGGACTATTGTTGGAAGTATCTGAACTAACTACTTGAACTTGTGTCTGTGCAGTGGTGGCATTAAACCAATCTTCAAACTCTTCAACACTACTTTTGGGTGTGAATCTTTCTAAAGTTGACGATTGTGGACGGATGGATTTAACTAGAGTGAGCTTTTTATGTCTCTTTGTAGCAGCTCTTGAAGACTCTCCTACTTCAAACCTAGTGAGTGGTGTCATTGATTCAACAAATGACTTCAACACATACCACTCAGCACACTTGATGTTGCATATCTTTTCTCTTTGAGACTATAATCTTAGATAAAAATTCTCTTTTTCTACATTCTTTATTTCCTCTGCAACTACTTCAAAAACCTCAAGAGAGAAGTTATACATCGACTTCATCTATCTTTTGCACAACCTTGTCGATTTTCACCTGCCATGTTCGCAGGAGTAGTGATGGAACTTGAATAATCTTCTTCTCACGTGCCATTGCTAAGTTACTATGAGGCAAGCTTCTTCTCCTTCTACATACCAGCAAGTTACTCATGAAGTTTAGGGCAAAGGGCTTTTAGGATTTAAGCCTTATATGCTAAGAGATTGGGAGTTAAGGTTGTTGGATTTTTATAATCAAATCTGACTTAAAGATTTTTGCTATCCAATACTACCTTAACTTAAGTTGTCACATGTATCTCACGTGGGAACATTAAAATGCTGGAGAACTAAAGGAGTCTTCATTAAAACTCCGAAGAGTTATGACAAAAGATTGAAACTCCTTAGTCTTAAATAAGAACAACTTAAACTCGAAAGGTCTCTAAGGATGAACTAGAACTAAGGATCTTCTAGGGTAAATAATACATTTTAAATGCATAGATCTTATTCAAGTTCTAATTTTGATTTTAATTTGAACTCATTAAAAATTTAAACAATTAAGTATTTTCTCCCCCTTGAGAATAGCTTGCTCCCCTTAGAACAGAGCTATCCCCAAAAAAAAAAATTTCATTTTAAAAAAAGCTTTCAGAACAGAAAATTAAGAAACATAATCAAAATAGTTATATACTATTACGAATTGAATATTAGTTTTGATATTTTTAATCTAATAGCTACACTAATTATCAAAACATCAAAATAGAACATTCTCAATCTAAACTAGTGCAAAAATAATATTCCCTGATCATTTGATTTAGAATGATGAATGACTTAAACATACTTCATTCGAATAGTTAACACAATAAAGTAATTTTAGTATCAATATATTTTTACGAACATTAATATTGCTAGCATTTGTAAACTCATTTAATCACAAATTAAAACAGTCTCAATTCAGACTTTCTATTATACCCATGTAATGAGCTTTAGGTCAACAATCCCAGATCAGTTGATCTTAGGTTGCTGGGTTTTGAGAAACTTAGTACGTCCAGTTAACTACCCTATCAAACTTAATCATTCAAGTATAAATGGTCTGAAAGACTTCTCATTAAATTCAGAAAATTTATACTAGTACTTAAAAAGATTACTCATAAAATAACTTTTAGCTATTATACTGATTAACTTCATTAGAATTACTGAAATTTAACACACTCTATGAAGACATAAAAATACATTCATACTATCTTCATCATTTAATCAGTTGTAGAATTAAAGTACTGAATCAAATTGATAAATCCCATCTTTCTGTAAAGATTTTCAGTACAGTCAAAAGAGTTTTATATTTTTCTTATGTGATATAAATGTATAAGAACATATATAAAACCATAAAATTTGAGAAAAACATGAATATCAAATACATTTTTTTTTCCTTTTTTTTTTGAACAGATCAAACTTGAATAATGGATAGGACACTTAGACATTAGGGTAGGACATGTTTTAAACATTAGATAACCTACATATACCAAGGTGTAACCTTAATATTGAAAAAGTATTTTCATCTAAGGGTTTTGTGAATAAGTCAGCAAATTGTTCAAATGTAGGAACATGCTTTAACTTTATATCTCCTTTAATTACATTATCCCTTAGAAAATGATGTCTAACTTCTATATGTTTTGCTCTTGAATGCAAAATAGAGTTCTTTGACAAATTAATGGTTGAGGTACTATCACAAAAAATCTATGTGGGTTCAAAAGTGTGATTAAAATCTTTTAAGGTTTGTCTGATCCACAAGATTTGAGCACAGCAAAGTGCAATAGCTACTGTTGACCCCATGCTTAAACAGGTTGATCCGGGGGCCAGCCGACCCACCGCTGGCATGCCAGTACCAAACTTCGACAACTGGCTCACTGTTGGCCCATACTTAAACAGCTTGATCTGGGGGCCAGCTGGCATGCCGGTACCAAACTCCGACAACCAACTCCCTATTGGCCCATACTTAAACAGGTTGATCGGTGGGCCAGCCAGCCCACCACCAGCATGCCGGTACCAAACTTCGGCAGCCGGCTCCCTATTGGCCCATACTTAAACAGGTTGATCCGAGGGCCAGCCGGCCCGCCATCGGCATGCTAGTACCAAACTCTGGCAATCGGCTCCTTGTTGACCCATACTTAAACAGGTTGATCTGGGGGCCAGCCGGCCCATCGCTGGCATGCCAATACCAAACTCCGGCAGCCGACTCCCTATTGGCCCATGCTTAAACAGGTTGATCGGGGGGGGCCAGCCGGCCTGCTACCGACATGACGGTACCAAACTCCGACAGCTGGCTCCCTGTTGGCCCATACTTAAACAGGTTGATCCGGGGGCCATCCGGCTTCCTGTTGGCCCATACTTAAACAGGTTAATCCGGGGACCAGTCGGCCCTCCGCCGGCATGCCGGTACCAAACTCCGACAATCAGCTCCCTGTTGGCCCATACTTAAACAGGTTGATCGGGGGGCCAGTTGGCCTGCCACCGGCATGCTGGTACCAAACTCCAGTAGCCGGCTCCCTGTTGGCCCATGCTTAAACAGGTTGATCGGGGGGCCAGCCGGCCCGCCACCGGCATGCTGGTACCAAACTTCGGCAACCGGCTCCCTATTGGCCCATACTTAAATAGGTTGATCGGGGCCAGCCGGCCCGCCACCGGCATGCCAGTACCAAAATCTGGCGTTCCAGCTGGCCATCTTACCAGACCTTCGACTCTTCAGCCGAATGGTCCGTAAGGGTGACCGCCACGTCTTTCCCTCTCCCCTTTATGGTCAAATCCCATGCGAATCCTCGCATTGGTTGATCTTCACTTGTTTTACCGGAAGGAATGAGGCTATTCCTCCCAAGGCCCTAGAAATTCTTCCAGGATGAGGCCATGTTTGGCCGGGCTGATTGTCACAGTTTTCCGTTTTAGAGCTGGAGAGAGGCTGGGATTACCCGGCCTATCTGGGGGTGCCTAACACCTTCCCCAATAGTACCTTGAGCCCCGTATCCAATTCTCTCATGTTTCGTATAGCGTTACACGATTTCACGTTACTCTCGCAATTTTATTGTTTCGATGGTGGAACAACACTTCCCCGTCCAGTTTTCCTTGTTTTCTACCCAAAAATAAGGTGGCGACTCCGTTCAATGAGCCATCAACCCCACGTGGTGATGGGCTCACACAATCACTTTTCAATTCTCTGTACCTCGATCCATCCGCCAACTTCATCAGCGGAAACCCATGAGCTTCCAGTTCATCGGCGGAAACCCATGGGCTTCCGGGTGATAGCCAGATGAAAGAGAGGGTACAGATTTTTGTGAACGATCTCTCACCTCACATCACATCAAAAGACAACCGCTGGACATTCACGCGAGTGCGCTTGGAAACATGGTTCCCTTGTCCAGTGGAAGCGTCCCTCAGGCGACAAAGACAGGTCGAGAGGAGAGATCTGAGAGCTATCCTTCTGCCCATAGTTATGCTGGTTCTTCCTCACAAGTTCACTCTGGGGTTGTAGAGATGATGGATAGAATTATGCGGGTTCCGAAAACGTGGGCATCGGAAGCTGGGGGTGGAAGCGACTTTCAACAAGATGCCAAGCCCAATGCTGCTGAGGACGCAGCTGCTGGCAGGTCTTTTGTAAGAGATGCCAAGCCCTCTATTGATGACTTAGCTAGGATGTCAAGCCCTAGGACAAGAGAAAAAGGTAGAAGTAGGTGTCGGCAAATGGGTTCCGGTACCCGGTTGTGTTGGCGGACTTTGATGGGTTGCCAAGCCCTGAAAGAAGGGGACACTTTGTCAATTGCGACAAGCCGGGTATTAAACTGCCAACAGACGGTGGAATCCTAAGATCTACCATTCTCATATACAGGAGTCCGTATGCTTTCAGGACTCAGCAACAAGTAACTTTTCCTTTTCTTTTCCTCTTTCTCTTTTTTTTTCTTTTCCCTTTTCTCTTTTTTTTTTCTTTCTCTTTTCATTTTTTTTTTTTTCTTTTTCCTTCCTCTCTTATTTTCTATTGAAGAAGGATTCTAGCCACTAACTTTTCTTCTTCTCTTTTTTTTTTGTTCTTTTCCATTACAAAATAGAAGATAAGAAAGCTGAATCAAAGAATGCTACTAGCCCTCCCCACGTGCTGTTGGCTAGCAAAATAACCTAACGTTGTTGCGGCTGGGTCCAAGGGGGAATACCTTACTTAGAGGGAGCTGAAGGTTGTGATCTCCCTCATTATCGAGTGGCGTTCGGGCTAGGTAAAAATGGGAGGTTGGGTACTCATTCGAGGGGAGAAGTGATCTCCCGTCGGTGTCTCATAACCACTCAGAATCAGTGAAGACCATGGGGATAAGGACGAACCTGGATTACTCACCTTGTTCCATCTTTGTGCCATCGGAGTTAAACAAGATGGGCACTCGGGTTTTCGATGTAGAAATCCGAATGTAGTTGGTGTCACTCCTGGGGTGGGTAGTTCATCCCAGAGGTCCGGATAGCACTTCTTGAGTCAAATGTGCCACCTACTATTGCGAACTGTTCTCACCGCCGGTTGTGGATGTGGCTGCCTGGTATGTCAGAGGTGGCAGCCGATGGTGGGCCGGTTGGACGGTGGAGTGTGTAAGTTTTGGGCAATAGGTTGTGGATGACGGCCGGGTCCTTTTCCAGCTTCCTGGTGTTTCTTCTGGTGAATGGTGAGCTGGTTGTTTCATGGTTCTGAGACTAAGGGGGACGCAGGTGCGTTTCGGTGGATTGTGACCCGGAACACGCATGAATATTTGGGGTGAAGATTTGGCTAGTTCTGCCGACCCTCTTCCTTTCCAATATGGACGAGGCAGTACAACTAAAGAGTTGGACCTACTTATCATGTGTGCATCGTGCGACATGTGAGTCATGAGAGGGGATTCATCGAGGAAAGGAGCATACCTGTCCGAAGCTGACCTCTCGATCAGTTGGTGGAGAGTCGGACGAAGACATCGGTCACTGGCTTGTCTAAAGGTGGCGATTGTGTCGAGCCCCATTCGTGCATGCCCCTCATGGCCATAGGGAACTAGCCTCTTGGATGGCTTGTGGGGAGTCGATCTGAGAAGCCGGCGATCGCGATGATCCCCGGTCGAGTTTGTCTTTTCATGGTCCTGGGGAGCCGGTATGAGAAGCTGGCGACCGGCCTATTTGAAGGTGGTGGCCACTATCATCCCTGGTAGAGCTTGTCCTTCGTGGCCCTGGGAGCCAATATGAGAAGCCGGCAACTGGCCTGTTTGAAGGCGGCAGCCACTATCATCCCCAGTCGAGCTTGTCCTTCGTGGCCCTAGGGTGCCGACCTCTTGGTCAACTTGTGGGGAGTTGGCCCACTAAGTTTCAGCATCAGCTCTAACCGTTGGGTGCCTGAAGGGGGAGGAGGGGCAGAATGCCCCTAGTCCTATCCCAGAGTGTTGCTCTTCTGGAGGTGTGGGTGGATTTCCGGTTGGAAGTGTCGGCGACCAGTTGGACAGCATGCGGAAGTCGAATAAATCCCCCAGAAGAAGAAGTTGTTGTTCAGGGCCGTGGGGAGCTTGTCTGAGAAGTCGGTGGCTGGCCTATCTAAAGGCGGCGGCCGCGATGATCCCCAGTCGAGTTTGTCTTTTCATGGTCCTGGGGAGCCGATATGAGAAGCCAGCGACTGGCCTGTTTGAAGGCGGCGACCGCTATCATCCCTGGTCGAGCTTGTCCTTCGTGGCCCTAGGGAGCCAGTATGAGAAGCTGGTGGCTGACCTGTTTGAAGGCGGCGGCCGCTATCATCCCCAGTCGAGCTTGTCCTTCATGGCCCTGGGGAGCTGGTATGAGAAGCCGGCGACTGGCCTGTTTGAAGGCGGCGGTCGCTATCATCCCCGGTCGAGTTGGTCTTTCATGACCGTGGGGAGCTAGCCTGTCGAGTCTCACCATTGGCAAATGCTGAGTGCATAAAACGAGACGGAGGGGCAGAATGCCCCTAGTTCTGACCTGAGGTGTAGGTCTTCTGGAGGAGATAGCGGGTTTCCTAGTGGAAGTGTCGATGGCCAGTTGGGTAGTATGCGGAAGTTGAGTGAAACCCCCAGAAGAAGAAGTTGGTTGTTCAAGGCCATGGGGAGCCGGTCCGAGAAGCCGGCAGCCAGCCTGTCTGAAGGCGATAGCTGCGATGATCCCCGATTGAGTTCATCCTTCATGGCATTAGGGAGTCGGTATGAGAAGCCAGTAGCTGGTTGGCTTGAAGGTGGCAGCCACTATCATCCCCGGTCGAGTTGGTCTTTCATGACCGTGGAGAGCTGGCCTGTTGTGTCTCACCATTGGTGACTGCTGAGTGCATGAAACGGGACAGAGGGGCAGAATGCCCCTAGTTCTAACCCAAGGTGCAGGTCTTCTGGAGGAGATAGCGGGTTTCCTGGTGGAAGTGCCAGCGGCCGATTGGGTAGTACGCGGAAGCTGAGTGAAACCCCCAGAAGAAGAAGTTGGTTGTTCAGGGCCGTGGGGAGTCAGTCCGAGAAGTCGGTAGCCGGCCTATCTAAAGGCACTTGCCACGATGATCCCCGATTGAGCTCGTCGTTCATGGCCTCGGGGAGCCGGTATGAGAAGCCGGCGGCCGGTTGGTTTGAAGGCAACGGCCGCTATCATCCCCGGTCAAGTTGATCTTTCATGACTGTGGGAAGCTGGCCCGTTGAGTCTCACCATTGGCGACTGCTGAGTGCACGAAACGAGACGGAGGGGCAGAATGCCCCTAGTTCTGCCGTGAGGTTCAGGTCTTCTAGGGGAGATAGCAAGTTTCCTGGTGGAAGTGCCGCTGGCCGATTGGGTAGTACACGGAAGCCGAGTAAAACCCTAGAAGAAGAAGCTGGTTGTTCAGGGCCGGGGGGAGCCGGTCTGAGAAGCTGGCAGCTGGCCTGTCTAAAGGTGGCAGCCGCATTGGTCCCTAGTTGAGATCGTCCTTCATGTCCTTGGGGAGCCGGTATGAGAAGCCAGCGGCCGGTTGGGCAATACGCGAAAGCTGCTATGGTCCCCAGTCAAGTTGTCTATGGGTAGAACTTCTTCAACTGCGACAAATTGACCGGACCGAACTCTTGTTGGGTGGCTTCATCAAAAAGGTATGTGCCCCCCCCCCCGTTGAGGGTCTTGGTGATGATGTATGGGCCATGCCAGTTCAGGGACAATTTTCCCATGGAACCTATTGGGAAGATGGCGCGAAGGACTAAATCACCGGGCGTGAAGAGCCGGGGACAAACTTTCTTGTTGTAAGCCCTTGCCATCTTTGGTTGATAAGTTTGGGCATGGTCCAATGCTCTCAACCATCTCTCATCTAGGAGATTGAGCTACAACAGGCGCGATTCCTACCACTGGTCATCGGAGTCTGCTTCTTCCTTGAGGATGCGAAGGGACGGAAGTTCTACCTCCACCGGCAACACTGCTTCGGACCTATATACCAGCAAGTATGGTGCAGTGGAGGTCCGTAAGGATGTCTAGTAGGCCCAGAGTGCGTATGGGAGGTGGTCATGCCAATCTTTGTGTGTTCGGACCATCTTCTTGATAATCTGGACTAGTGTCTTGTTAGCCGCTTCGACTGCTCTGTTCATTTGTGATCTGTAGGGGACGTCCTTAGGTGACGGATATGGCACTACTCAAGATAGCCCGTAACCTACTTGGCTGTAAAGTTGGTGCCATTGTCGGTCACCTCCTCAAAGGGTACACCATACTGGGTGACAATGTTGTTGCATAAAAACCTTTGGGTGGCAACTGCCGTGACTTTTTTCTTGGAAGCCGCCTTCACCCACCGGGTGAAGTAATTGATGCCACCAATATATACCGGTGTCCATTGGTGGTTGTCGGCTTGACCTCGCCTACCACATCCAAGGTCCACATGGAGAATGGCCAAGGGGAAGCCATGTTGTATAATAACTTGGGGGGTGCGTGGATGAGGTTTCCATGTACCTGGCACTAGTGATAGCGATGGACGTAAGTGATGCAATCTGCCTCCATTGTGCTCCAGTAGTAGCCTTAGAGCATGATCTTTTTCGCTAGGAGGATCCCGTTCATGTGGGATCCGCAGACACCTTCATGGATTTCCTGCATAACTGTACTTACCTCGGGTTGGGTTACAAACCGAAGAAGAGTCTGGTTGTGAGATCGCTTGTAGAGCTGTCCCCCGCTGAAGACGTAGCCAACTGCCAGCCTAGACAACGTACGTCGATCTTGGGTGGTAGCTTCTGACGGGAACTCTCCGGTCCCCAAGAAGGTTTGTATGTTTGAATACTAGGGGTAGTCTTCTTGCTGTGAGTTCTCCAGATCACCGTCTGGGGACCTACAATCTGTATTGTTTGGTTCATCAACTGGGGTCGATTCTCTACGTTGGTTGACTGTTTGCTGGTTGTTGGGGTGGCTAGCCGGATGCAAAACCGTGGGTTTGGCGTCTACCCGCCTGGGGACTTTTGTGAGGTGGTAGATATCCTCACTGTAGGCCGGCTGATGAAGTGTTGTGACTTCAATGGCTATGCTCCGACCTTCCATGACCGTTACCCATGATCCTAGGATGGCTAGAGCGTCCGTGTACAGGTTACGTTTGCGGCCGACGTGTTGGAAGTGGACGAACTGGAAGTTGCTCGCTAATCGTAGTACGAGCTCCTAGTATGGATGGAGCTTGGGGTCTTGGGTTTTCCACCTGTTGAGCGTTTGAGAGATTACCAGCATGGCGTCGCCGAATACACACAGATGGGTGACCAGGAGTTCTAGTGCGAATCGTAGCCCCTTGACGCAAGCCTCGTACTCCACCTCGTTGTGTGAGCATGTGAAGAGAAGCCACTTGGCTACGGGCAGCATCCGTCCTTGGGGATCCACTAGGACGACCCCTACCCCGCGGCCTTTAGTGTTGACCGCTCCGTTGAAGTACAAGGTATGGGGTTCCGGCTGGTCAAGATCTGGCTGGTTTGGATCCAGCTCATCGATGGTGAAGACCGGCTCATCTGGGAATGAATCCTCCAACGGCTAGTAATCTGGCAACGGCTAGTGCGCTAGCTGGTCAGCCATGGCTTGGGCCTTCATGGACTTATGGGATACGTACCGAATGTCGAACTTTGTGAGGAGCATTTTCCATTACACGCACCTGCCCACCAAGGCCGACTGGTCGAAGAGGTAGTGCAAGGGATCCAGGCAGCTAAGCAACAAAATTGGATAGACCACCAGGTAGTGTCGTAGCTTTTTAACTATCCAGACCAACGAGAGACGGTATTTTTCAATCACCTCATACTGTTCCTCTACCTCGGTAAACTTTTTACTGAGGTAGTATATCCCCTGCTCGATTCTGCCGGTGGTATCATGCTGGCCAGCACTGCGCCCATGGAAGAAGTCATGACCGACATGTATAGGAAGAGCGATTGCCCAGGATGAGGCGGCACGAGAACCGGCGACCGGGACAGTTGTTGCTTGATGTGCTCGAAGGCGACTTGGCATTTTGTTGTCCACGTGAAGCTAGCAATTTTCTTCAACAACTTGAAGAAGGGCTCGCAAATCGGTGTGAGGCACGAGATGAAGCGCCTGATGTAGTGTAGCCTTCCCAATAAGCTCTAGATCTGTTGTTCCATCTGTGGGGGAGGCATATCTAAGATTGCTTTTGCCTTATCAGGATCTACCTCAATTCCCTGTTTGTTGATGGCGAAGCCAAGGAGTTTTTCGGTGGTGGCCCCGAATGTTGATTTTGACGGGTTTAACTTGAGCTTGTACTTCCTTAGGCGCTCAAACAATCTTCTTAAGTGCTTGAGATGCTACTGGTGAGTGCGCGCCTTTACTACCATATCATTGACATAGACTTTGACTTCTTTGTGCATCATGTCATGGAAGAGGGTGGTCATGGCTCTTTGATAAGTAGCACCAGCATTTTTGAGCCCGAATGGCATCACCCTGTAATAGAAGACGCCCCAAGGGGTTGTGAATGCGGTCTTCTCCTTGTCTTCCTCTGCCATGAGGATTCGGTTGTATCCAGAGAATTCGTCCATGAAAGAATACACCCCATACTTGGCGGCATCATCTACCAAGACATCTATGTGTGGTAATGGGAAGTCATCCTTGGGGCTAGCTTTGTTGAGGTCCAGATAGTCGACGCACATGCATACCTGCTCGTCCTTCTTTGGGATGGGTACCATGTTTGCTACCCATTCCGGGTAGAAGACAGGCTGGAGGAACCGAACATTCAACTATTTGTGGACTTCTTCCTTCAGCTTCTAGGCCCATTCCTGTCTCATTCGTCGAGCTTTTTACTTCAAAGGTCGGGCTCTTGGTTTGAGGGGTAGTCAGTGGGCTACTACCCATTCATCCAAACTGGGCATGTCTTCATAATCCCATGCAAACACTTCCACAAATTCTCGCAGGAGCGCGAGGAGTTGTTGCTGGTAGGGCTCAGGTACCTCTTTGCTAATTTTTGTTTCTTTTCGATGCTGTTCATCCCCAAGGTTTACAAGTTCAATTTCATCAGTGGACATTATACCAGTAGACTCGGGCGGTTGGACCCGTGAACCTACCTCTTCAAGTTCTTGATTTTGCAGGTGGGGATCGTTAAGGTCCTCTAAGGCTTGTTGACCTTCTAGCTGAAGGGGTGCCGGATGATGGACCTCGTAGGAGCAGTGCCCATGGTGTCCTGGCTGGGTGCCGGGTAGGTGGACCGGTTGCCGGTTCAAGGTGGTGGTGCACCCCGGGGATGCTTCGGAGGAGACAGCAACGAACTTGCCATACCCGTCTGCTTGAGGTGTCATGTCGTCAGGTTCCATCGATTGCTCTGGCCGCCAAACATTCAAGGAGGGTGAGGGGAAAAATGCCCCTAGTTCTGCACCAGTGGGAGAAACCGATTGCTAGGTGGATAGGAGGCAGAAACCTGAAGGAGTCCCGAACAAAAATGCAGCAAACCGGTCACGTTCGCCCGTTCAAGTGACCATGGCAGAGGAGGGGCAGAATGCCCCTAGTTCTACCCTGTGATGTTGGCCAGTATTCTGCTTGTGGAAGATGTCGCCCAAACTGAGTAGGCTGGCTTCCCCAACTCCATGATGCGGCACCCCTATCGAGAGTTGACGGTTTCCAGCTGATCGTACAGGTGACCGGAGGATTCTCTGCTGTTGTTCACTGTGCCGAGTGAGATACTTGGTATGATTGCCAAGTCTCGGTTGAGTTGGTCGGGTTGCCTAGTCAGTGGCTGCTAAGGACGTAGCTACTGGTGCACTTGTGCATGGGATGCCAAGCCCTGTCATTGAAGGAGCAGGTTTCGACGTGAGTCGCCTGGAAGCCAACAGGCTTGCCTCTTGACGTTGATGACCTGCAAGCCTGGAGTGTCCCCACCTTGGTCATTAGGTGGGTGTTGTGGTGCTAAGTGGAAGGAGAGGGTGAAGGAGCGCACCTTCCCGTCCCCTTTCCTTGCACAAACCAGTCGGACGCAACATCCGTTTCCAAAGTTCCTCCCTGTAAGATGGGTGATGGCGAGGGAGGTTGGTGAAGGGTTGGATCCCCAGTGCGTACTGGAGATTCTCCAAACAATCACAGCAAATCGTCCTCTGGCTCCTGGTCTAGCTGCTGGTGGTCCTCCCAAGGTTCAACAGATAGTTGAAGGCGGTTGGATTCTGGAGACTCGGTGGTGAGGTGGCAGCTGGCTCCGACGTTGAGTGTTGCAACCTAGAAGATGCTATTGCAGCCACGGATTGTCCTAGGTGGTAGTAATTCTCTACCAGCATAACGATGACCTCCCCTTTCCATAGGAACTTAAGCATCCTATGAAGAGTGGAAGGTACAATGGAGTTTTGGTGGAGAAATGGGCAGCCCAGGATGAGATTGTAGCTCGGGGGAATGTCCACCACATGCACGGGAACCTCGAAGGTTGCTGGTCCGATGACGAGGGGAAGGACAACCTCACCTTTGGCTTCATGAAGAGTGCCATCGAACCCTCTCATTACCCGGTCGGTGGGAAGCAAGTCTTGTTCTTTAATCCCCAGCTTGTGCAGGACCTGCAGTGGGCACAGGTTTAGCTCAGACTCGTCATCAATCATCACCATGGGGATGCAGAGGTCCTTGAATTGTACCCAAATGTACAAGGACAGGTTATGGTCAGTCCCGACCGGTGAGAGGTCTAAGTTTGTGAAATAGACGAAGGACGGGACTGTCACTGTGGCCACCATTCCTTCTATGGCCTTGGGAGCGAGAGCTTGGTTCACCTTTGCCACCTGCAGTGCCTTGAGGAGGGTTTCCTGGTGCTCAGTAGAGGACCAGAGTAAATCCCATAGTGAGATATCCACCCGTATCCCCTGTAGCTGGATCGATAGGTCCGGGAGTGGCAGTGACCGAGCGGTCGGTGCTCATTTGGCAGCAGCCGATACTGATGAGGAGGTAGCCAGTGGAGTAGGTGGACGGCTGCTGGTTGATGTCTAGCCTGGCACTCCCGAGATGGAGATCCCTCCATGGCGTGGCTTTGATTGATACACCTAGCCGAACCTTGTTATAGCTATACATGTGGATGACTGTTGTGAGAATGGGATGGGAGCTGGAGAGATGACTACCTCCTAGCCCTTATGCTGTTTGAAGGTAGATGCGGCTGGAGTGCTAGCCGGGGATGTGAAATTGGCCATTGAGGCCTTGGGGATTGGACGCACCGCTGGGATGGACGCTCTAACCAGGGCGACTGGTGAGTAGAGAATCACCTTAGGTTGGGCCGGGATGGTCGTCTCGGCGGCCGGTACGGTTGTCCCAGCAGCCGGTACCGCTGATGCGGCAGCTGCAGGCGCCACTCGAACGAAGAGCTTTCCTAAAGACGGGGATGGCGCCTATTGCGGTGCAAGTCATGAACACTTCCTCCTCCTTCGGTGGCTGTTAACTGTGAGGACAAAGGACTGGAGTTGCTGGTAGTACGGCTGGAGTTCCTCAAGCATCGGTGGGTGGTTGGCCGGACAGATGAGGTGGACCAGGTTCAGCCAGGGGATCTCGACTTCCAGTGTTCATCTGGGAGTTTCCCATATGATTCGGGAAAGTCTGCTGGCTCAGCTTGGGAGATATGGGAGGCTGTTGAAGCTTGATGGTTCCTGAGTTGATGAGACGCTGGATAGCCTGTCTCAGTGGCCGGCAGTGGTCAGTCGCATGGCCAGTAGATCTGTGATACTCACAGTACTGCTGCGAGTTGTACCAGGCAGGAAGAACAGCCAGGGGTGGTCTGACAGGAGGGAGCGTGAGCAGCATCTGGGCCCTGCGGAACACCTGGCTCAATGGTTCTGAGAGTGGCGTATATTCTGTTATGTGCGGCTGCTGCGGTTGCGAGGGTGGCTAGTGTGGTTCCAGCAGTTGCTGTTGGATGGGGTGTTGTTGGTTAGCACCTATTTGACCCCCATTTTTCCCGTGGTTCCTTTGCCGAGAGGATACAGGGGGCGTTTCCTGCCATTGCTGGCAAGCCAGCGGCTCGGATGTAGCTATTGGGTGTGGAGCCTTGGGCCTCCACGGCTATTGGTTTGGGGCTGCCCGGGTGGTGTAGACCGGCTGCTGAACCGGGGTGATCACCAACAGATGATAATCCTAGGCTGGGGCGTACACCTACTGTAGCTGGTATGGCGGTGGCGCGGCTGCCACGACGGTCACGGGAGATGGCCGCGCGTTGTCGTTCCTCTGGGAGCCGCGATTGTTCCCCATGTTGTCACCTTTGGCTGGCGACATGGGACGGATGCCTCCCCCGGTGTTGGCCCCAAACAGAAGGGCTGAGAATCTCCCTGACTTCAGGAATCCCTCTAGGCGGTTGCCAGCTTTGATTAACTGGGAGAAGGTTGAGTACGACTGAATGCACAGGAGTGCTGCTAGTGACGGCTGAGCACCCTGTACAATCATGTCCAGAGAGTCCTCCTCTGCGGGTTTGTCCTGGATTTGGGATGCTAGGGCCCTCCACCTGCCGACGTAGCCACTAAATGGCTCATTCTCACGTTGGCGGAGGCAGCGGAGATCCTCCAACTTGGGTGCCAGGTCCAAGTTGTACGCATACTATTCCTAGAACATGTACGCCAACTGCTCCCAAGTGTAGATCTTTGTCAAATCTAAGGACATGTACCAAGATAGTGTAGGTCCTTGGAGGGATTTCTGGAATAGCCGGACGAGGAGCTTCTCCTCGTGTTGCAGTGCCGCCATATCTCCGTAGAAAGCCCGGAGGTGTGTGCAAGGATCACCGTGCCCGTTGTATTTAACCAGTTTGGGCATCTTGAAGTCAGGAGGAAGCATTACCTCCAGATAGAAATAGAGGTTCTAGAAGGAAGAGGAGGGTTCTGGTGGGCCAGACTTCATGTTCAGGAAGGATGCCTCCAGTTCGACTATCCTCTGCAGTAGTTGCCCTTGCAGGTCCGGCATCGGGGCGGCAGTAGTAGTGGCTATCGGCTGCAATCGTGGCTAGAAGAATTGGCCCGTGACGAGAGTGGTGACAATGTCATATTCTTCATTGTATGGCCTCTCCGGGACACAAATGGTTAGCCTAGGTGGGATTACTGAGCCAATCCCTTGCTGTTGGTAGCGTGCCAACTGGTGAGCCAGGAGAGTCTGCTCAAAGTGTCCCGGTCGAGGTGGCTGGAAGGCATCGGCCCCTCCTATGCCCTCGGTGTTTGAGGGCGGCTGGTAGGATGGGCTGATGTTCCATGCAGGAACCGACCTATTACCTTCAATTTCAGTGGCCAGAGAAGCGGGCAGCGCAGGTTGCATCGTGGCATTGTCGAATGTCATAGCCGTAAACAGGTCTAGCACCCTTGGCTGGTCCGTGGCTCCAGCAAGTATGATGATCGCCCAGGTGAAGTTCGTTCGGGTGACGACAAGCAGTGGCGGGCCAAAAACCAAAGACAGCGGCATAGAGGCTGTCGCAGTGACGGAAGGGGAAGATCTGGATGTCGCGGCAGAATCGGTGGCCATTGCTCTTGCTTGTGAGTAGGTCTAGACAACGGGATACCAGAGAAGCGTGATGCGGTTCAATGCATTTGAAAGCGACTTCGCTTAGCAAATGCGATAAGTACGCTAAAAATCCTAGTCGAAAAACAAAAGACTGACTACAAAAGAGTCGTACGAGCAAAAGTTTGAGACACTTAATCGATAAAATGAAGCGAGTCTCCCCAGCAAAGTCACCAAAAATCTGTACCCTTTCTTTCATCTAGCTATCACCTGGAAGCCCATGGGTTTCCACCTCCCGAGGATCTAGAACCGTCGGCTCGTACATGTGTGAGCACTTCACTACATGGGGTGGATGGCTCATTGAACGGAGTCGCCAACTTATTTTTGGGTAGAAAATAAGGAAAATCAGATGGGGGAAGTGTCCTTCCACAATCGAAACGATAAAACTGCGAGAATGACGTAAAATGGTGTAATGCTATATGAAACATCA
This sequence comes from Amphibolis antarctica, assembly GCA_024699675.1. Lineage (NCBI taxonomy): Eukaryota > Viridiplantae > Streptophyta > Magnoliopsida > Alismatales > Cymodoceaceae > Amphibolis > Amphibolis antarctica. The sequence goes on from JAMKPZ010001232.1 coordinate 20,170, forward strand.
GAGAACTAGATACAGGGCTCAGGGTATTGTTGGGGAAAGTGTTAGGCACCCCCAGACTGCCCGGACAATCCTGGCCTCTCTCTGGCTCTAAAAACAGAAAACCACGACAATCAGTCCAGTCACACTTGGCCTCATCCTGGAAGTCTTTCCAGGGGATCGAAAAAATCTCCGGTGATCGGGAACCGCCTGGGTGTACATACTCGTACACCTGGATGGCCGATGTCGGCAAGGATGCATGCCGGTGGCGTCATCCTGGAAGCCTTTCTGAACCGGCCAGCTGGCAGCTTGCCGGCTGTTTCCCCACTTCCATGCGCACCCACGGGGATTTTGGGGAAATGGGGGCCGGTTCCTTGAACCAGCCAGCTGGCGGCTTGCTAGCTGTTTCCCCCCTCCATGCGCACCCATGGGGATTTTGGGAAACGGGGGCCGGTTCCTTGAACCGACCAGCCGGCAGCTTGCCGGCTGTTTCCCCCCTTCCATGCGCACCCACGGGGATTTTGGGGAAACGGGGGCCGGTTCCTTGAACCGGCCAGCCGACTGTTTCCCCCCTTCATGCACACCCATGGGGATTTTGAGGAAACGGGGGCCGGTTTCTTGAACCGGCCAGCCGGCGGCTTACCGACTATTTCCCCCTCCATGCGCACCCATGGGGGTTTTGGGGAAACGGGAGCCGGTTCCTTGAACCGGCTAGCCGGCGGCTTGCCGGCTATTTCCCCCCCCCCATGTGCACCCATGGGGGTTTTGGGGAAACGGGGGCCGGTTCCTTGAATCGGCCAGCCGACGGCTTGCCGACTGTTTCCCCCTTCCATGTGCACCCATGGGGATTTTGGGGAAACGAGGGCCGGTTCTTTGAACCGGCCAACCGGCAGCTTGCCGGCTGTTTCCCCCTTTCATGGGCACCCATGGGGATTTTGGGGAAATGGGGGCTGGTTCAAGGTCAGCGGCTTGCCGACTGTTTCCCCCCTCCATGCGCACCCATGGGGATTTTGGGGAAACGGGGGCCGGTTCCTTGAACCGGCCAGCCGGCGGCTTGCCGACTGTTTCCCCACCCCTTTTCCTCTTAACATCTATAAAAGCATGGGATTTAACGAAGGACTTGTATTTTTCGGGGAAACGGAAACCATCGGGTTGTACGTTTCGTACACCCGAATGGCCACCGCCGGCGTCCTTACCGGTGGCGTCATCCCGGAAATCTTTCCGGGGTATCGAGAGGGTAGGCTTACGCCTCCCGGAAAAGGAATGGACACCGTTGGGTCGTACGTGTTCGTACACCCGAACGGCCACCGCCAGCATCATTGCCGGTGGTGTCATCCCAGAAACTTTTCTGGGGCATCGAGAGAGTAGACTTACATCTCTCGGAAAAATGTATGGGCACTGTTGGGTTGTACGTGTTCATACACCCGAACGGCCGCTGCCGGCATCCTCGCCGGTGGCATCATCTCGGAAACTTTTTCGGGGCATCGGGAGAGTAGACTTACGTCTCCCGGAAAATCGTACGGGCACCGTTGGGTTGTACGTGTTTGTACACCCAAACGGCCGCCGCCGGCATCCTTGCCGGTGGCGTCATCCCAGAAATCCTTCCAGGACCCCGAGAAGGACCTGTGGAGATCGGATAAAAATTCGTAAAGCCTGCTGGGAAACTTAGAGTTTCCACAAAAAAAGACCCGATGGAAGGGTCACGAGTGAACTGAGCTCAACCGGGCCGGGTGGATTAACCCCACCAGGAGGGCGGCCGCCGGTACCTTTGGACGTGTTTCCGAAGGAATGATACCCGTGTCCGTCCTCCGACCGTACCCTTGCACAGGGAAGGCGTTATGCGATCAGGGCTCGACGAAGCGTCGTAAAAACATACATAAAACTGCGAGGGTGGAAGGACTTACCTGTAGGGGGGTCGTCGACGGGGATCGGAAGTCCTCGCTCCGGCACGGCGAAAAGGCGTCGGGGCCCCGAGCTGCTCTCCTCCTTCGGAACCGGTGGACGGTTGCTTCTCCGGAGGGTGTCGGCCTTCTTCCCAAAAATTCAAGCCTTTCGGAAATCCTTCGCTCTTCCAATTCTCGCCTCCTCTTCCAATTCTCACTCCTTTTTTCTATTCTCCCTCCTTTCTCCTCGTGGGGGGGGGCCTCTCCTTTTATAAGGGGTTGCCTTCCTTCTTTGGGGGCACCCGAAGATGGAAGGTAGCGTGATTCGGGTTTGATTACGCGGTCCGCGTAATTGACGGATTTCCAAGATTTACGTGGTTAAATCCAAGCATATTTCTCAGATTGATTCGACCAGCCTTCTTGGGTAGCCAACCGGCAGCCGCTACGTGGCAGGCAGAAGCAGGCTGGTCCCCCGAACATTCGCACGAAAATGTGGTTTTTGGGATTCGGGTGCCGCTTCCTTGAAGCGGCTTGCCGGCGGCAAGCCGGCTCCATCCCCCCAACTTTTTACCAAATGTGGGTTTTTGGGGTCCAGGTGCCGCTTCCTTGAAGCGGCTTACCGGCGGCAAGCTGGCTCCATCCCCCCTTTAAGCATGGGGTCAACAGAATTCCCCTCCCTAGGCGAGGTTGTATGACTTTTGAGGAAGGAAACCGACATCCTAGTGTTGAATGACCCTCCATGCGTAGACGGTTGGTCATGCGAAATTTCTTGCTTTCGTGAATTATCCATTGTAGGTCAGACAATGGAATCGGGCTTACACCCTCAGTCACTTGACCAGGGGATGCAATATCGCTAGCCGGTTGGCTGCACGGCAGCCACCTTGTGGGTGCCAGTGACCGGGTAACGAGGTGGAAAGTGTTCGCGTACCGTGCCCGGAGGCTGTGTCGTATCTCCCCGCGTCTTAGATCTTGAACGGCTGATTACACTGCAACCACCTTGTGGGAGCCGACCACCGAGATGTGATGTGAAGGCTTCACGTGTTTCTCTTCTAAAAGTTGTCGTGAATAGTCACATCATACTTTTTGTGACATTACATTTCGTCTGGTTGGTTTCCTGGTTGCCGCCTCAGGGGAGGCGGCAACCGGTTGAGGATGTGATACGTTGCTTTTTCAAAAGCTGCCATTGTCACAATGGTCATGTCATACCTTTGCAATTTTACCTTCGAGCTGGCTATTCATGCGGTTGCCGCTTAGTAGGAGGCGGCAACCGGCTGGTGACATGATTGAAAAAAGCCGCAACAAACGCAATGAATGGTCACGTCGTACCTTTGTGATTTTACCTTCGAGCCGGCTATTCACGCGGTTGCCACCTCAACCGGACGGAGGCCTCGTGTGCTTATGTACTTTTCTCGATTTTCATTCGTCTTTTCCAATTTTCGTGCAACTTTCTCGGTTACAGTACCTTGGCCGTACCTTTTAAAAGTTGTCAGGAATCGTTTCATCTTTCTTGATTTTTGTGCAACCAGTTTTTGAACCGGTTGCCGCTTCCAACCACGCAGAATCCGGGTGACCGATTTTCCTATAAATAGAGGGGAGGTCATTAGAGATTTCCTCATCCCTCCCTCTCGTTTTCACTCCTCCCTTGAGCTCTCGTTTGGATTTTCTTCTATCTTTCCTTAATTTATTCCCTCGAGCTTTAATCAACATGTCTCGCACCAAAAATGTTACACGGCACATCCGCCAATCTGCTTCTAGGTCTGCGCGACGATGGTTCGATCTTCTACCGGCGACTTTGAGGAACATGCCGGTGGAACAGCTCAACTATCCCAACCGGGCCGAGTCAGCCAGCCTAGTCGTTTTCTTTGAATTAACCGGCAACGACTGTGATGCTACTTCGGCAAAGGCCATGTCTCATTGGTGGTTGGGAGAACGGCGACGGAGCTCTGGTGCATCTAGCTCGCATGTGCCAATGGAAGGTGGGGCTTCAGCGGAGGCTCCCCTTCAAAGTTCACGGTGCCAGATGCGTCGCAAGTCCACCGTGGATTGGCAACAGCGTCTTACCGGAACTCCATCAGGGCCGTTCGAGATTCCTGATGACGCGACGTCAGAGGCAGGATCAGTCTGGCTGGCGCTCCCTTGGTATCAAACTCTGACCGGTTCTGAGGAGGAGGCGACTGACGGCGTGGCTCCCCCAGAAACCGATCAAGATTTGGCATCCCCCGTTGACGGCCGCTTGCCGTAAAGACGGTGTTACATGGGAGGCCGGCCAAGTTCAACCGATTTCCGGTGTTGGAGCAACTGTTTGCCAAGCAAGGCTTGCTTCCTTTCGTCCGGGACTTCCGCCGTGTCGAGACCGTCCCCGGCTTGGTGGCCGAGATGTACTCCAACCAATCAGAGGTGGAGTCGCAACTTCATCTGAGCCTCCAGTCAGGACTAATACAGTTCTCCGACGCGCTCCTGTTCGAGGTGTTGGGACTCCGCTTTACCGGTTTGGACATTTTCTCCCCTTTGTTGAACATTCCTTGGAGCATTAGCGACATCAATGCGGCAGTTGCCGTGGATGCCGATTTTGACCAACGGATCGTTAAGGCTCGGGACCTGAACCCAGTCGCCCACCTCATCTCCTTTGTCCTCAATAACACAATCCTCCTGGAAGGGGGGCATTGGTACGAAATTAGTGTGGCGACTTACCTTGCGACTTTCGCGGTGGTAACAAGTTGCCAGGTGAACTAGGCGGCGACGGTTCGACGCAAGATGCGTGGTGTGATTCTCCCAGTTCGGCGGCCCCCCAGCCAGTTGCTCTTTGGGGAGGCGATGGTGGAGCTGGACCACTTCCTCCATATCTCAACCAGAGGCCGACAGAGGGTTCCACTCCAACCCGACCCATTACATCAGTCGACTTGGGTCGGTACGTGAGGCTTGCCTCTAAGCGGTCTAGCTCGTCATCAAGCGGGCGGTCAACCGAGCGCCGTCCTCCTGCTCCTGCTTTTGCTTCACGATCTACCAGTGGAACTTCTCTGAACCTGGATTATGCCGAGGATTTGCGCGCATCGCTGGACCGTCTCTATGATCGAGATGAAGTGATTATCCGACTATTGAGACGAGAAGATCGGTTGATCCGGCTAGTCGACCGGATACAGCGGCAGGAGCAGGCTCGTGACCTACAGAGACGGGAGCGCCAGAGAACCGACCCCTGGAGATTTGAGCCCCGGAGGTTTGAACCCTTAGAGTCTTCTGAGGAGGAGTAGTCTGTTTGTACCCCGCCCCTTTTAAATGATGAATAATATCTTAACTTTAATGGAAACTTTTCCATAACTATCTTCTCGAGTGTTCTTGTGAGTTTGTGGGCGAGATTTGGAGTAGCAACTCTAAGACCATGTTCGTGCCATGTTGGGACTTTTGGGGGAGCCGGCAGCCCTGTTATCTTACCGGCTTGTCGGCGGCGGGCCAGTTGGTCACCCAAACCATACATCCAAGCATGGGTTTGGAGGAACCGGCAACTGGGGGGTTTCTCATCGTCTTGCCGGTGGTGGGCCGGTTGGTCACCCGAGTCATATATCCAAGTATGGTTTTCGGGGTGCTGGCAACCGGGTTTTCTTACCGATTTGCCGGTGGCGGGCCGGTTAAACGCCCAATCCATATGTCTAAGTATGTTTTTTGGGGTGCCGGCAACCGAGTTTTCTTACTGGTTTGCCAGTGGTGGGCCGGTTACACGCCCGATCCATACGTCTAAGTATGGTTTTCGGGGTGCCGGAAACCAGGTTTTCTTACCGATTTGCCAGTGGCGGGCCGGTTACATGCCCGATCCATACATCTAAGTATGGTTTTCGGGGTGCCGGCAACCGGTTTTGCCAGTGGTGGGCCGGTTAAACGCCCGATCCATACCTCTAAGTGTGGTTTTCGGGGTGCCGACAACCGGGTTTCCTTACCGGTTTGCCAGTGGCGGGCCGATTAAACACCCAATCCATACGTCTAAGTATGGCTTTCGGGGTGCCGGCAACCGGGTTTCCTTACTAGTTTGCTGGTGGCGGGTCGGTTAAACGCCCGATCCATACGTCTAAGTATGGTTTTCGGGGTGCCGGCAACCGGGTTTCCTTACCGATTTGCCGGTGGTGGGTCGGTTAAACGCCCGATCCATACGTCTAAGTATGGTTTTCGAGGTGCCGGCAACCGAGTTTCCATACCAGTTTGACGGTGGCGGGCCGGTTAAACACCCGATCCATACGTCTAAGTATGGTTTTCGAGGTGCCAGCAACCGGGTTTTCTTACCGGTTTGCCGGTGGCGGGCCGGTTAAACGCACGATCCATACGTCTAAGTATGGTTTTTGAGGTGCGAGCAACCGGATTTTCTTACCGGTTTGCCGGTGGCGGGCCGATTACACGCCTGATCCATACGTCTAAGTATGGTTTTCGGGGTGCCGGCAACCGGGTTTTCTTACCGGTTTGCCAGTGGCGGGTTAGTTAAACGCGCGATCCATACGTCTAAGTATGGTTTCGGGGTGCCGGCAACCGGGTTTCCTTACCGGTTTGCCAGTGGCGAGCCGGTTACACGCCCGATCCATACGTCTATGTATGTTTTCGAGGTATGTTGAGGAGTCAATCATACCTGGGTATTGGTGGCGATGGCCGGTCGTTTTATCGGGCAACCGGCTGATTTTTCCGTGCATCATCTCATCTTGCACGGGTTGTGGTCTAAGCGTCCAACGATCCGAGCTAGCGTGTATGGGAAAACTTTTCCTCACCTTCGCCTAGGACAATTGACGTTCTGACTTGGGTTTGGTTGAGGAGTCGAACATCCTCGGGTAATGGTGACGGTGGCTGGCTGATCTTACCTAGCAACCGGTTATTTCGCCTGCATGCTTGATTATACATTAGTTCCAAAGGTGGGGAAGGAGTGTTGTCCCTTCCCCTCATACATGAATATCCGTGTTGTGTTGTGTAGAAAGGTCGGGACGTTTTCTGGTGACTCCTTTTCTGGGATTTTGTTTCGTTGCTTCTGTATAGGGGTTTTCAAGCGGGTGCCCGTGATGGAGTTTACGCAAGGTAGCTGTTCCGACCCAATCGTGCTATCCGGACCTGCAAGGGAATGAAAGTTGGCTCACCTCACGTTAAGAGATAACTACTTGGACATTCACGCATGTGAGTTTGGAAACGTAGTTCCCTTGTCCAGTAGAAGCGACCCTTAGGCGATAAAGACAGGTCGAGAGGAGAGATCCAAGAGCTCTCCTTCTGCCCATAGTCATGCTGATTCATCCTCACTAGAGGGGATACCTTACCTAGAGGGAGCCGAAGTTTGTGATCTCCCTCATTGTTGGGTGGCACTCGGGCTAGGTAAAGAATGGGAGGTTGGATACTCATTCGAGGGGAGGAGTGATCTCCCGTCGTTATCTTGTAACCACTCAGAATCAGCAAAGATCATGGGGATTAGGATGAACCTGGATTACTAACCCTGTTTGATCTTTGTGCCATCGAAGTTGAACAAGATGGGTACTCGGATTCTTGATGTAGAAATCTGGATGTAGTTGGTGTCACTCCTAGGGTCGGTGGTTCGTCCCAGAGGTCCGAATAACACTTCTTGAGTCAGATGCGCCGCCTACTACTGCAAGCTGTTCTCACCGTCGACCATGGATGCAGCTATTGGGTATGTCAGAGGTGGTAGCCGGCTGTAGGCCGGTTGGACGGTGGGGTGCATAAGTATTCTGGTGACAGGCCGCGGATGAGGACCGAGTCATTTTCTGGTTTTCAGACATTTCTTCTAGTGAATGATGAGCTGGTCATTTTCATGGTCCTGAGACCGAGGGTATGCGATTGGACCTGCTCATTATGTGTGCTTCGTGCGTGCCTTGTGTGACGTGCAAGCCATACAAGGGAATTCACCGAGGAAAGGAGCGTACCTGTCCAGACCTGATCTCTTGATCAATCGGTGGAGAGTCAGATGGAGACGTCGGTCGCTGGCTTGTCTGAAGGTGGCCGCCACGTGGAGTCTTGCTCGTGCTCGTGCTCGTCCTTCATGGTCATGGGTGAATTGGCTTCTTAGTTGGCTTGTGGGATATTGGTCTAAGAAGTCGGTGGCCGATCTGTCTGGAGGCGGTAGCCGCGTGGATCCTTGATCAAGTTGATCTACTATGACCGTGGGGAGCTGGCCCATTGGGTTTCGCCAATGGCAGCTGCCAAGTGCGTGAAATGGGACGGAGGGGCAGAATGCCCCCTAACTCTGCCCCGAGGTGCACGTCTTTTGGAGGAGATGGCGGGTTTATGATTGAAATTGTCGGAAACCGGTTTGGTAGTGCCGGCGACCAGACAAAACCCCCAGAAGGGGTTGGTTATTCCGTGCCATGGGGGACCGATCCTGGGAGGCGGTAGCCGATTCTCTGGAGGTGGCAGCCGCGTGGTTCGCCCGTCCAACCCATTTTTCTGGGTCTTGAGGGGGGCCAGTCTAGGGAGGTGGCAACCGGTACTCTGGAGGTGGCAGCCGTGTGGTTCCCCCGTCCAACCCATTTTTCTGGGTCTTGAGGGGGGCCAGTCTAGGGAGGTGGCAACTGGTACTCTGGAGGCGGCAGCCGCGTGGTTCCCCAGTCCAACCCATTTTTCTGGGTCTTGAGGGGGCCGGTCTAGGGAGGCGGCAACCGGTTCTCTGGAGGTGGCAGCCGCGTGGTTCCCCCGTCCAACCTATTTTTCTGGGTCTTGAGGGGGCCGGTCTAGGGAGGCGGCAACCGGTTCTCTGGAGGTGGCAGCCACGTGGTTCCCCTGTCCAACCCATTTTTCTGGGTCTTGAGGGGGCCGGTCTAGGGAGGCGGTAGCCGGTTCTCTCGAGGTGGCAGCCGCGTGGTTCCCCCATCCAACCTATTTTTCTAGGTCTTGAGGGGGCCGGTCTGGGGAGGCGACAACCGGTTCTCTAGAGGTGGCAGCCATGTGGCCCCTGGTCGAACTTGTCTTTCATTGGTAGAACTTCTTCAACTGCGACAAATTGACTGGGCCAAACTCCTGTTCGGTGGCTTCATCAAAAAGGTAAGCGGCTCCCCCGCTGAGGATCTTGGTGATGATGTATGGGCCCCACCAGTTTGGGGAGAATTTTCCCGCTGAACCTGTTGGAAAAATGGAATGAAGGACTAGATTACCGGGTTTAAGGAGTCGGGGACGTACCTTCTTGTTGTAAGCCCTTGCCATTTTTCTTTGATAAGTCTAGGCGTGGTTCAACGCCCTTAACCTTCTTTCATCAAGGAGATTCAATTGCAATAGGAGTGATTCTGACCACTGATCATCAGAGTCCGCTACTTCTTTGAGGATGCAAAGGGATGGTAGTTCTACTTCCACTGGCAATACTGCTTCAGACCCGTATACCAGTGAGTATGGCGTTGCTCTGGTAGCGGTTTGTAGGGATGTCCGGTAGGCCCAGAGTGCGTAAGGGAGGTGGTCGTGCCAATCTTTGTGTGTTTGGACCATCTTTTTGAGAATTCAGACCAGTGTCTTGTTAGCTGCTTCGATCGCTCCGTTCATCTGTGGCCTGTAGTGGGACGCCCTTAGGTGATGGATATGGCATTGTTCGAGGTAGCTTGTGACCTGCTTGGCTGTGAAGTTGGTGCCAGTATCGATCACTACCTCGAAGGGTACGCCATACCGGGTGATAATGTTATTGTGCAAGAACCTTTGGGTGGTGGCTGCCGTGACTGTCTTGTAGGAGGCCGCTTCCACCCACCTGGTGAAGTAATCGATGGCCACCAGTATGTACCGCTGTCCATTGGTGGCTATTGGCTTGATCTCGCCTACCACATCCAAGGCCCACATGGAGAATGGCCAAGGAGAAGCCATGTTGTATAGTTCCTTGGGGGCCGCGTGGATGAGGTTTCCATGTACCTGGCATTGGTGACAGCGACGGACGTACGTGGTGCTGTCCGCTTCGATTGTGCTCCAGTAGTAGCCTTGAAGCATGATCTTTTTCGCCAGGAGGATCCCGTTCGTGTGGGATCCACAGACACCTTCATGGATTTCCTACATAATCGTACATGCCTCGAGCGAGGTTACACACCGGAGGAGAGTCTGGTTGTGAGATCTTTTGTAAAGCTATCCCCCGCTGAAGACGTAGCCGACTGCTAGTCTTGACAACGTACATCTGTCTTGGGTGGTGGCCTCTAGGGGGAACTCTCTGGTCTCCAAGAAGGTTTGTATATCTGAATACCATGGGCGGTCCTCTTGCTGTGAGTTTCTCAGGTTATGGTCTAGGGACCTATAATCTGTGTTGTTTGGCTCGTCAACCGGAGTTGGTTCTCTGCATTGGTTGGCAGTCTGCTGGTTGCGAGAGCGGCTAGCCAGAGGCATAGCTATGGGTCTGGCGTCGGCCTGTCTGGGGACTTCTGTAAGGCAGTAGACGTCTTCGCTATAGGCTGGTTCGTGAAGTGTTGTGACTTCTATGGCAATGTTCTGCCCTTCAGTGACCGCTACCCATGAGGGTAAGACAGCCAAAGCGTCTGCGTATGGGTTATGTTTGCGGCTGATGTGTTGGAAGTGGACGAACCGGAAGTCGCTTGCTAATTGCAATACGAGTTCTTGGTATGGCTGGAGCTTGGGGTTTCGGGTTTTCCACCTATTGAGGGTTTGAGAAATTACTAGCATGGCGTCACCGAATACTTGCAAATGAGTGATCCGGAGTTCCAGCGCAAGTCGTAGCCCCATGATACAAGCCTCGTATTCTGCCTTGTTGTGTGAGCATGTGAAGAGAAGTCGCTTGGCTACGGG
>JAMKPZ010001233.1:0-37775 GCA_024699675.1 Amphibolis antarctica
CTAAGGAAGGTATCTATTTAGATAATTTATATTTCTTAATAAGTATAATTAGCTTTCGAATGCTGAAATTATTTATAAAAGACCTATAAATTTTAGAGGCTTACAAGAGATTAGAGATCTCTTACAATTTCAAGGTCTTTTAGACATAGTGCCAACCACATGTAAATTAGATATTTTTCAAGAAGTGATAGCTGCTTTTTATGCAAATTTACATGTTGAGGAGAATAGACTATATAGCAATATAGATAGAAATGTTTTTTAGTTATCTCCACAATTGGTCAATGACACACTAAAATTGAAAATTGAGGGTGTACAGTTGGTGAAAATATCTCTTCAAATGCTAAATTAGAACATCAGTTCATTAGCAAGAAACCCTCAATCTCATGGCAAGTTACAATATTTACATAAACTTAATGGCAAAGCTAAGTTCATAGCTAAGATTGTCTCGCTCCTACACACCACTTGTGATTAAATTCTTGTAAAGAGAATAATGTGTGTGTGAAATATTTTAATTTCACTGCAAGTGCACGGGTTCATATGTAATTAGTGTGCAAGTACGGGTTTGTCCACAGGGATCAGTTTTGATTGGTGTTTAGCTAAATTGGTGCATTCAATTAATGGAACAAGTAATTATATTTCTTTTAAGCAATGTCACAGTTGCTCCATTCCAATTAATCACTAGGATGATCTTTCAACACTTATTAAATTTGCACCTTCTAGAGAATTTTTCATTAACTTCAATTTCTTCAACACTTATTAAATTTGCACCTTTAGAATTAGTTTTTTAGTAAATGATTCAAATTTTGCAGTGAAAGACTATATCAAGTGAGTTTTACTTCCAAATATTTAATTTTTCTTGAGTCTTAACATTCTACACCTCAGTTTGCATGTAATTTGTCATTTAGCGCAGAAAAAGCACTAAACCCTCGAGATAGCTCATGGGTAAACGTCTTTACCCTCGAACTTACTCGTGGGATGTGTGATAAAAGTGAATTTCAGATGTTTAAATAGTATGATTTGAATTAGCTAAAACTTCTAAGAGTTGTTTGCTTATATTTTTGGTCTTTTTAAATATTTTAAAACACAACAGACAACATAAAACATGCAACACAACACATTATGAAAAACTTGTAGATATAAAATGCAACATTCAACATTACATCAAACATGAAATCATTCTCTAAATATCGTAACTGAGTTGATAAGATTGGTGTTAGTAAAATTGAGTGTAAATAGAAAGGAAAAGTAAAAATAGAGGAAAAAGGAAAAGGCAAAGGAGCATGTGTAATATAATAGCAATTACAATTATAATGAAGGATTAAATATGATGAATTATTTCTCCTATAATATGATGTACTTCATGAAAGGTATTCCTTAATGAGCATTTGCAAGGAAATTCGATGAGCATTTGCAGGGAAATTTGTATAAGAATAGAGCTAAGAAATTTAATTTAGTTGATGCTCAATCATGGAGAACGTGGACGAACAAGGCAAAGGAGTGGGCTTGCATAGAACAATCTTACACATCTAGATATGCACCACATATTTTCTAACTGCTAGCTAGTGAACTGCCACTCCCTCAACCTATAAAACAGTCTCGTAGCCATGAAACTCCCCCCTCCTTCTTCCTTCGAGCATCATTCACAGGACATTCTCCATCTCCTCCATCTTCCATCTTCCACCCATTCACTTCTTCCGAGAGGAGATTGACGACCTCCTCTTCTCCAACTAATTCCTTGGTGTGTTTGTTGTTCTTTTCTCAACCTAAGCGTATCCTTGAAGGAGAGACTCTTGGCACCGGCTACTTCCTCCTCTGTTCCTTGGTGTAATTGCAGAGTGACGCCCAAAATCTCATTTCAAGGTCAAAAGGAAGGCTTGCTAGATTGACAACTTGGTGGACTGGAAGTAAAGACAAAGAGATGTTCTCAACTTGAGCAAGTTTCGAAGGAAGAAAGTTACAATAGAGCATTAGGTGCTCTTTCCTTTTCCTTTATATTTTTACTCAATTTTACAATCACCTACCTTATCAATTCTGTTATGATATTGAGAGAATGATATTATGTTTGATGTAATGTTGAATGTTGTATTTTATTTCTACAAGTTTTACATAATGTGTTTTGTTTCATGTTTTGTGTTGTTTGTCGTGTTTTAAGATAATTAAAAAGAATAAAAATATAAACGAACAACTCTTAGAAGTTTCAGCAAATTCGAATCATATTGTTTAAATATCTGAAACTCACTTTTATCACATGTACCATGAGATAGTCTATGGGTAGAGACATTTACCCACGAGCTAGCTCGCGAGTTTAGGGCATTTTCGGTGTAATATGTTTAAATGCATGCAAACTGAAGTATAGAAGATTTAAGACGTAAGAAGAATTAAATATTTAGAAGTAAAACTCACTTGATAGAGTCTTTCAGTGAAAAATTTGAACCATTTATTAAAAGACTATCTTTTTAATCCAAATATTTTAAGTGTCGAAGAAATTAAAATTGATGAAAATTCTCTGGAAAGTACAAATATAAAAAGTGATTAAAGAGCATCCTAGCGATTATTTGGAATAGAGCAACTGTGAAATTGCTTAAAAGAAATTTAATTACTTGTTCTATTAATTGAATACACCAATTTAGCTAAGCACCAATCAAAATTGATCCTTATGGACAAACCCATACTTGCACACTAATTACATCTAAACCCGTACACTTGCAATAAAATTAAAATATTTTGAACACATATTATTACAAGAATTTAATCACAAGTAGTGTGTAAAATCGAAACAGAGACATAACAAGATAGGACAATGCTTTATCATATATCATTTTAAGATGCATGATTATTTTCTTTGCTAACAACTTCAAGAACTTTTTAAGTCAAGGGGAGTCTAGCCTATGCAAAGGGAGCTTTCATTTAGAGAAAGTTATCAAAATATTCTTTAGGACTTGTAGTTCTTTTTCACTAATGTAATCCACCCTTTTTCATGATTGTCAAAAAGGGGGAGAAATTGTGTCATGTGCTATGTCATGTGCTATGAATCTAATCATGTCATGGGTCATGTAAGGATATGTAACAACATAGGATATAGTTTTGACATCATCAAAAAGGAGGAGATTGTTGAAAACTCAACTCTACATGTTTTGATGATGTCAAAAAACCTTGGCATAAAGATTCAAGTTATCAAGCATGAAGCCGTGAAGGTTGACAACTATAAAGAGAAGCAATGAAAAATCTATACATGAAGACATAAAGACAACTAAGAGAAGCAATGAAAAGATCTATACATGAAGACATAGAGACACAACTAAGAGAAGCAATGAAAAGATCCACACATGAAGACATGAGTTGGGATTTCCGCCAGATCATACCCGGAACCCCCTTCTGTAGTCGCTTGTACACTCATCCTCTCTTGCATGGTGGGGTGGAGAAAGGAGAAAGAAAACAGTACACACAACACAAGTTTTACGTGGTTCGGCAACTTGCCTACTCCATGGAATAGTGGTGGGACTCCTGCTGCTTCAAGTCACAAGCTTTTGATGTGTACAAGCGCCAACTTACAACCTCTACCGTAGTCCTCTCCCCTCACACACGCAACACACACTTGATGGGCGTCGTTTCTCTCTCTTTACGAACGTCGCCGTCACTCTTCTCACCAGGCCACACGTTACCTCTTCAAGGGTTACATCATGCTCTATTTATAGAGCAACTCACTAAACCTTAAGAGTACATTCAATCCTAATCGTCGATCTAGAACCATCATCGACAAATCTGACGTGGCTACCCTTCAACCCGACGGCCAATTGGATCCTCCTGGTAGCCGCCCAGATGCCTCCGGTGACTAATCCTTTAGCTAATCCTCACCTCTGCAGCTAGCCGTAACTCTACAGCCTTAGGTCTACAACCCACCATAACTTTACGACCTTTAGTTTACGGCTCATCGTAACACTACAGACTGTAGTTTACGGTTCACTGAAACACTATGGACTTCGTGTCCACACTCATCCTTCGCGAGCCATGTCTAGTTCCCCCACCCAGCTATTGATCTCCCATTGGTTGCCAGTCCTCTAAGCGAACGTCTGGCCAAACCTCTGGCCAGACCTCCATGGCCCCTTCCAGTCCACAGCATTCCAACCGACTCCTGTCTCTCATTGGCCGACTGCCACCTGCCTCTACCTTCCGCAAGATAGGCTTCATAGTCAATTCCAACTGTGTCGTCCTAATCAGCTGCAAGTGCCAACTGCCACCTCTCATCAGCCAAATACTACCTCTCGTCAGCCGGCTACTGCTTGCCTCTCCATCGAGTCAGGCTCCACACCACAAACCCCAACAATGTCCCACTTGAGACTAACTCGACTTGTCTCTAGCTGCCACCTACTACCACTAACTGCCACCTACTACCACTAACTGCCACCTACTACCACTGACTGCTGCCTACTACCATTGACTGTCGCTTGCTTGCACCGGCTACCGCCTGCCTCTCCATTGAGTCAGGCTTCACACCAAAAACCCCAACAATATCCCACTTGGAGACTGACCTGGCTTGTCTCCAACTGCCACCTACTACCACCAGTTGCCACCTGCCTCTCCATTGAGTCAGGCTCCACAAACAAACCCCAACAATCTCCCACTTGGAGACTAACCCAACTTGTGTTCCTTCTTGAGATGTCCCACCAACTCCTGTAGTGTTTTACTAGGCTAACACACAACCCCTACAGTGTTTTACGAGCTAACACATCCCCTATAGTGTTTCACCAGGCAAACACACAACCCCTACAATGTTTTACTAGGCTAACACACAACCCCTACAATGTTTTACTAGGCTAACACACAACCCCTGCAGTGTTTTACTGGCTAACACATAACTGTACCACACCTCTCCTTGGTGACACCAGAATTTTTGGGATGGCCTGAACTCTGCAAACCCCAGATGTCGTTTCTTTCAACCGGCTCATCTTCCAGTTGCCACTCCTGAGACTCTCAAGCGCTTGCAGTCTCCCTCTCAAACAGGCTTCTATCGTCGAGTGATGGATCTCTCCTCGACCTTCCCATGACCATTGGTGGGCTTCCTTATGCTACTCTTGGCTCTCCACTCCATCCCGTATCGTGGACGAGTCTTGCTTGCAATGCCCCTTCATCAGCTGGCATTCCACCTAGAACCTATTACTGAGCTGGCCGACCCTCCAATTGCCCAGTCCCATGTACCGGCTACCACCTCCTTTGTACTAGAAGCTGGGTTTTTCTTAGCTAGTCCTCCTTCCTCGAATTCCATGCCCTTACATGCTCTACCAGGGACTCTATAAAGAGTCCCGATCTTCCACCCCTTGGCTACCATCTCCATCCCACTAGTTACCATCCATCGACCCCCACCCAGGGCCACCCAGTAACCCTCCTGATCCAATTGACTTGTCGAGATCAAGTTTCTGGCCAAGTCAGGAACATATCGGACACCATCTAGCTCCCATTGACCTTCGTCGATCAGGATCTTCACGAAACCCTCACCAAGCACATCAAGGTTCCTCCCATCTACTAGGTGGACCTTCTTCTTCCAGGTTGCGACGTACCCATGCAACAACCCCTTCTCATGGGTGGAATGGAAGGATGCACCTGAGTCCATAACTCAAGAGGAAGCTGGACACTCCATACTGTAGATCAAGGCATCGTCCAATAGCTCATCGTCGGCTATGTTGATCAATCCTTCTCCTTGTGCTTTCCCCTTGTCCGTCCTTGAGGCTTCACAACTTTTGCTCAAGTGGCCCTTCCAACCATAGTTCCAGCAATTGACATCCTTTAGACTCCGTCATCTCATTCCACCACCATCCCGACTGTCCTGATGGTCGACTCCATTCTGCCAAATGTGTCATCGACTTCCGACCCTGATGTGAAAGGGCCCTTCGTATGCTTCTTCCCCAATGTTGCTCCTTCAATGAACATCTTCATTCAGGATTAGATCTTAGACATCATCAAGTCATAGCTTCTCATGTCGAAAAGAACTACTAACTCCTATTACAATCGCAGACCAGCTTTCCAACAACGATGATAGCAGAATCAATGCCTTGATCTCCTCGCTAAAGGAGATCTCCACTGAGCCCAACTAGGAGATCAACGTGTTGAACTCATTGATATGCACGGTGACAGGCTTCCCTTCGGGCATCTTTAAGTTGAATAGCTAACACATCAGAAACACCTTGTTCGACGTCGACGACTTCTCATACATGTTAGACAATGCTTTCATCATCTCAGTTGTTGTCCTCTCCTTGATGACATTGAATGCAACGTTCTTTGTCAATAGCAACCTGACCACTACTAACACCTTCCTATCCAACCGCTCCCACTCTTCCTAGCTCAACTCCTTGGGTTTTACCCCCATCAGTGGTGCGTCAAGGTCCCTCGAGTGATGGTAGTCCTCAACCTGTACCTTCCAAAACTCAAAATCCTTTCCATCGAATTTCTTCACCATGCACTTGCTCTCAACCATGGCTCCAACTCCTCCTAAAATCCACGTGCTTCTACCTGACTGCCGGTTTGTACAACCAATTTCCGCCCTTCCTACTAGTCGTCACCTCCTCTGGACGCCCTCCTGCACCTAGCGGCAAGCCCCTCAAGATTCAACACTCTTCAACTGGATGCCGGCCTGATATGGACGAACGCTAGCTCCTTCACCGCGGCTACAATAAGACAACCCTTCTTGAACCTACACTCTGATACCAATTATTGGGATTTCCGCCAGATCATACCTGGAACCCCCTTCTGTAGTCGCTTGTGCACTCGTCCTCTCTTACATGGCGGGATGGAGAAACGAGAAAGAAAATAGTACGCACAACACAAATTTTACGTGGTTCAGTAACTTGCCTACTCCAGGGAATGGTGGTGGGACTCCTACTACTTCACTCACAAGCTTTTGATGTGTACAAGTATCGACTTACAACCTCTACAGCAGCCCTCTCCTCTCACACACTTAGCACACACTTGACGAGCGTCCTTTCTCTCTCTTCATGAACATCGTAGTCACTTTTGTCACCAAGCCACACGTTACCTCTTCAAGGGTTACATCACACTCTATTTATAGAGCAACTCACTAAACCCTAAGAGTACATTAAATCCTAACCATTGATCTAGAACCATCATCGATAGATCTGATGTGGCTGTCCTTCAACACGGTGGCTAGCTGGATCCTCCCAGTAGTTGCTTGGATGCCTCTGGCGATTGATCCTCTGACCGCTCCTCACCTCCAGAACCCAAAATCCTTTCCATCGAATTTCTTCACCACGCACTTGCTCTCAGCCATGGCTCCAACTCCTCCCGAAATCCCATGTGCTTCTACCCAACTGCCAATTTGTACAGCCAATTGCCACCCTTCCTACCAAATGTTGCCTCCTCAAGACACCCTCCTACGCCTAGCGACAAGCCCCTTAGGATTCTGCACTCTTCATTCGGATGCCAGCCTGATCTAGATGGATGTCGGCTCCTTCGCTGCAACTGCACAGAGACGACCCTTCTCGAACCTACACTCTGATACCAATTATTGGGATTTCCACCAGATCGTACCTGGAACCCCCTTCTGTAGTCGCTCATGCACTCGTCCTCTCTTATGTGGTGGGATGGAGAAAGGAGAAAGAAAATAGTACGCACAACACAAGTTTTACGTAGTTCAGCAACTTGCCTACTCCAAGGAATGGTGGTGGGACTCCTACTACTTCACTAACAAGCTTTTGATGTATACAAGCACTGACTTACAACCTTTGTGGCAACCATCTCCTCTCACACACGCAGCACACACTTGACAGGCGTCATTTCTCTCTCTTCACGAATGCCACTGTCACTCTTCTCACCAGACCACACATTACCTCTTCAAGGGTTACATCATACTCTATTTATAGAGCAACTCACTAAACCCTAAGAGAACATTCAATCCTAACCTTCGATCTAGAACCATCATCGACAAATCTGACGTGGCTGCCCTTCAACCTGACGGCCAGTTGGATCCTCTCAGTAACCGCCCAAATGCCCCGACAACTGATCCTCCAACCGCTCCTCGCCTCTGCTACTAGCCGTAACTCTACGACCTTAGGTCTACGAGCCCATCGTAATTTTACGACCTTTAGTTTACGACTTACCATAACACTGCGAACTATAGTTTAGGGTTCATCGAAACATTACAGACTTCATGTCCACGCTCATCCTTTGCAAGCCTTGTCTGGTTCCCTCGCTCGGCTATCGATCTCTCACTGGTTGCCGATCCTCTGATTGAACATCTGGCTGAACCTCCATGGCCCCTTCCATTCTATAGCATTCTAACCAGCTATCGTATCTCATTGGATGGCTGCCACCTGCCTCTGCCTTCCGCAAGACAGGCTTCACGATCTGTTACAACCCTATCGTCCTAGCTGGCTCGAGGTGCCAGCTACCGCCTCTCACCAGCCAGCTGGCACCTCTCGTCAGCCAGTTGCCACCTGCCTCTCCATCGAGTCAGGCTCCACACCACTGACCCCAACAATCTCCCACTTGGAGACTAACTCAGCTTGTCTCCAACTACTACCTACTACCACCGATTGTCGCCTGCTTGTAACCAATTGCTGCCTACCTCTCCATCGAGTCAGGCTCCACACCACAAACCCCAACAATCTCCCACTTGGAGACTGACTCGGCTTGTCTCCAACTACCGCCTGCTACCACCAACTACTGCCTACCTGCACTGGCTATCGCCTGCCTCTCCATCAAGTCAAGCTCCACACACAAACCCCAACAATCTCCCACTTGGAGACTGACCTAGCTTGTGTTCCTTCTTAAGATGTCCCTTCAACTCCTGCAATGTTTTACTAGGCTAACACACAACACCTGCATTGTTTTATAGGCTAATACACAGCCCCTATAGTGTTTTACCGAGCAAACACACAACCCATGCAATGTTTTACTAGGCTAACACACAACCCCTGTAGTGTTTCACGAGGCTAACACACAACCCCTGTAGTGTTTTACAAGCTAACACACAACTATGCCACACCTCTCCTTGGTGACACTAGAGTTTTTCGGATGGGCTGAACTCTACAAACCCTAGATGTCGTTTGCTTTAGCTAGCACATCTTTCAGCTACCGCTCCTAAGACTCCCAAGCGCTTGCAGTCTCCCTCTGAAATAGGCTTCTGTCATCAAGCGATGGATCTCTCCACGACCTTCTCGTAACCGTTGGTGGGCTTCCACATGCTACTCTTGGCTCTCTACTCCATCCTGTATCATGGACGAGTCCTACTTGCAATGCCCCTTCATCAACTAGCATTCTACCTGGAACCTGTTGTTGAGCCAATAGACCCTCCGACTACCCAGTCCCGTGTACCAACTATTGCCTCCTTTGTACTAGAAGTCGATTCTTTCTTAGTAGGTCCTCCCTCCTCAAATGCCATGCCCTTACATGCTCTACCAAGGACTCTATAGAGCGTCTCGATCTTCCACCCCTTGGCCACCATCTTCGTCTCATTGGTTACCTTCCATCGACCCCCACCCAAGGCCACCCAATAACCCTCCTGATCCAACTGACTTGTCGAGATCAAGTTTCTGGCCAAGTCAAGAACATACCAGACACCGTCCAGCTCCCACTAACCTCTGTTGTTTAGGATCTTCACAGAACCCTCACCAAGCACGTCAAGGTTCCTCCCATCTGCTAGGTGGACTTTCTTCTTCCAAGTTGCGATGTACCCACGCAACAACCCCTTCTTGTGGGTGGAATGAAAGGATGCACCTGAGTCCATGACCTAGGCAAAAGCCGGTCACTCCATACTGTAGATTCAGGCATCGTCCAATAGCTCCTCATCGACTATGTTGATCGATCCCTCTCCTTGTGCCTTCCCCTTGTCCATCCTCAAGGTTTCACAACTTCTGCTCAAGAGACCCTTCCGACCACAGTTCCAACACTCAGCATCCTTTAGACTTCATCGTCTCATTCCACCACCATCCCAATCATCCCAATGATCGGCTCCATTCTATCGACTGTGTCATTAGCTTCCAACCCTGACATGAAAGGGCCCTCTAGATGCTTCTTCCCCTGCGTTGCTCCTCCAATGAACATCCTCATTTAGTATTAGATATCAGACATCATCAAGTCATAGCTTCTCATGTCACAAAGAACTACTGACTCCTGTTACAACCGCAAACTAGCTTTCTGGCAACGACTACAACATAATCAGTGCCTTGATCTCCTTGTCGAAGGAGATCTCCACTGAGCCCAACTGGGAGATCAATGTGTTGAACTCATTGATATGCACAATGACAGGCTTCCCTTTGGACATCTTCAGGTTGAACAGCCAACGCATCAAAAACACCTTGTTTGACGTCAATAGCTTCTCATACATGTTGGACAACACTTTCATCATCTCAGACGTTGTCCTCTCCTTGATGACGTTGAACACAACATTCTTTCTCAATAGTAACTTGACCACTCCTAATGTCTTCCTATCCAACTGCTCCCACTCTTCCTGGCTCAACTCCTTGGGTTTTACCTCCATCAATGGTGCGTCAAGGTCCCTTGTGTGAAAGTAGTCCTAAACCTGTACCTTCCAAAATCCAAAATCCTTTCCATCGAATTTCTTCACCATGGACTTGCTCTTAGCCATGGCTCCAACTCCTCCCAAAATCCGCGTGCTTCTACTTGGCTACCAATTTGTACAACTGATTGCCACCCTTCCTATCAGACGTCACCTCCTCTAGACGCCCTCTTACACCTAATGGCAAGCCCCTCTAGATTCTACACTCTTCAGCTAGATGTCGGCCTGATCTAAATGGACGTCGGCTCCTTCATCGCAACTGCACAGAGACAACCCTTCTCGAACCTACGCTCTGATACCAGTTATTGGGATTTCTGCCAGATCGTACTTGGAACCCCCTTCTACAGTCGCTCGTGCACTTGTCCTCTCTTGCATGGCGGGGTGGAGAAAGGAGAAAGAAAATAGTACGCACAACACAAGTTTTACATGGTTCAGCAACTTGCCTACTCTACAGAATAGTGATGGGACTCCTGTTGCTTCACTCACAAGCTTTTGATGTGTACAAACGCTGACTTACAACCTCTGCAGTAGCCCTCTCCTTTCACACACGTAGCACACACTTGACAAGAGTCATTTCTCTCTCTTCATGAACGTCACCTTCACTTTTCTCACTAGGCCACACGTTACCGCTTCAAGAGTTACATCATGCTCTATTTATAGAGTAACTCACTAAACCCTAAGAGTACATTTAATCCTAACCGTCGATCTAGAACCATCATCGACAAATCTAATGTGGCTACCCTTCAACCCAGTGACCGGCTGGATCTTCCCGGCAACCGCCTGAATGCCCCCAACAGCTGATCCTCCGACCGCTCCTCGCCTCTGCTACTAGTTGTAACTCTATAGCCTTAAGTCTATGGCCCACTGTAACTTTACGGCCTTTAGTTTACAGCTCACCATAACACTACGAATTGTAGTTTATGGTTCGCTGAAACACTACGGACTTTGTGTCCATGCTCATCCTTCGCAAGCCACATCCAATTCTCTCACTCGGTTGCCGATCTCCCACTAGTTGCCGGTCCTCTAACCGAACATCTGGCCAGACCTCTAGTCTGACCTCCACAACCCCTTCCAGTCTACAGCATTCCAACTGGCTACAGGTGCCAGCTGCTGTCTCTCATTGGCCGACTACCACCTCTGCCTTCTGCAAGACAGGCTTCATTGCAAGACAGGCTTCATGGTCTATTCCAACCATGTCATCCTAGCTGACTGTAGGTGCCGACTGCCACCTCTCATTAGCCAACTACCACCTCTCGTCAACCAGCTACCGCCTGCCTCCCCATCAAGTCAAGCTCCACACCACATACCCCAACAACATGAAGATTCAAGGATGAAGTAGAAAGGACAAGAAGAAAAAAGAAGACAAGACAATAAGGAAGTCATTGAAAATTCAAGAATGAAGAAGACAAGGCAAGAAGAGAAAAGAATGCACTTGAAATGGTTTTGACACTAGTATAGGTTACTCACTTAAATTATAAGTTCATACCTAATACATCACACACAAAGAAAAATGTTATAACAAAATTCACCATTTGTTACAACGTTTTGTATTGGAACACTTAAAAACAACTCTTCCTAAAATCAGGATATTGAAAATCTTATTTGTTATAACGATTTACTATTCATTTAACTGAGTTTCACAAGTTCGGAGAAAATGCATATATGAACTTCTGATATTAAAAAATGGAACTTCTGAACCTCACAAAACTTTTAGAATCTATCTTCACATCTCTAACCATCTGGAACTTCCAATATAAAGAAAGGAATTTTCGAATTTTGCAAAACTTAGAATTTATCTTCACATCCCTAGACATCTGAAACTTCTGATATAAAATACAGAACTTCCAAACATCACAAAACTTAGAATTAATCTTCATATCCTTAGCCACCTGGAACTTCTGATATTAAGAATCAAAATTTCCGAACCTTAAGATATCTACAAAATATTGATATAACGAGTTGACAAAAACGTTATAACGATTTTTTATTTTGTCAATACTTAGGAAATTTTTTGAAATATGTATCATTAGATATAAGATCCCAAATGATCCGAACTTACCTAAATTAGGCAATTTGGAAAATCGTTATAACAATCTTCAGATTGGTATAAAGATTTGGCAATTTTCTTAAAACAGAGTTTTTCAAAACATAGATCAGAATAATGAACATTATAACAATCTATATTACCATACTAGAAACAATAGGACCATTAGTAAAATCGGTATAATGATTCTGAAAAAGTTAAGGAGAGCTTGAAAAAAAATAGCTGTTAATTACATTTGAAGCCTATAAATAGGAGAGGTTTTCAACATTTTTAAAAACCCAGCATTCTCAAACCCTCCTCTAGTGAAGCCATCGATCCTAACAATTATAGGTGTCAATCATCCGTCATTATATGTACCTTGTAGGATCGTTTTAATAGAGTTTAGGATCACAAGAGGGGGGTGAATTGTGTATTTAGAATAATTAAACTCTAACAGATAACAAGAACACAATTACACTGAAAGTTTTAGGAAAATCTCAATTTTATTCAATGAGATTTATTACAACATTTAAGCACAAATCCCTTCTTGTAGATTCAATTAAAACTTTTAGATTCAATCAAGAAGAGTAAGAGGACATGATTTTTGCTTCAAAAATAAAGCAAGTTTTACACAAAGCTAAAATCTGAATTCCCTCTTTACAAAATCAAACCATTTAGCACAACTCTTACTTGAACGAAAATCTTAAATCTTCACTTATGATCTTCAACCTCAAACTAACTTCAATCTAAAGCTTTGAACATTGAATGTCTTCTTCGTGTTGAACTTGATCTTGATCTTCAAACTTGATCTTGAACTTGAGCTAGAACTATGTCTCTAAAATGCAATCTGAATGTTGTATCATATTTCCTAGTATTGCTTCATATTGTATCTTATTTTTCTCTTTCAATAGAGTCTTCAAGTGTATTTATAGAGTGAAATACACTTCCTCCATCATGTCCATTATGTCAACTATGTCCACAAAAACTCTTAAATGTATCTTTGAAATATTCAATAACTTTTGATTCATCCCACGTTCATACAGAACATGTACTCTGTTTCTGTAATTTCCTTTTACTTTTCTGGATTATTCTAGAATATCAACGACTCAATCATTCTTCTTTGAAATCTTCAAAGTCCACGATCGCATCTACGTTTTACCTATAAAAGCTCAACCATGTCCCTACACGATCGCTTAAGAACAATTCAAATATAAAATGTTGAAACATTCAACCATAAATTCCATTTATTTAGTCTTAGGTTTTTAACATTAAATTTCCAAAGATATTCAAACTTTTCACCTTAAAACGCTGAACAACTATTCACGTTTCCTAAAACTAAATCTCACGTGTTTAACTTAAAAACTCGTGTGCCTCATTAAAACATCGAAGCCTACGTCATCTATTGCCTAACAATTATAATCGTTTAGTGTTAAAACACCTACACTGTTCACACACCACATGCACTTTAAAACACACGTGTCTGACTTAAGAAATTACGTGTTAATATTAAAACATTGATACACTGTTCATCAATTCCTAATGAGTTCAGTCTTCTAACATTACAATACCGACTCTTTCATTACGTATGAACTTAAAATTTCACGTGACATTCCATCGTTGATTTATGAACTATATTCATATCTAACGCTTATTTAAATAACACTATCACCTATCAAATATCAAACTTAAGTGTTTAAAAAATAAATATACTTAATCCACTAAATTAAACACTTAACCTGTATTGAAAATACAAGTGTTAAATAATTAAACATTAATTACCATAATATTTTTAGATAATTCCTATTATGTCTAAAAATATTATAAGTAGATAATTAACAAATATAATTACGACTTTAAATACCCATCAAATATTATTAAAATATTAATTAACCATTCATCAACAAAACATAATACTCAACATACCTTATTATGACAAAGCTTGTGTTCATTACAAAAGAGATTTAGATATGTCACTATAGAGTATCTATAGTAACAAATCTTGTATCTATTACTATATGGTGCCCTAATCCATCACTATAAGATGCTTTTAATGACAAACACAATATCCATCATTATATCACATGTAAAGTTGTTACTATAATTTCATTTTAGTGACGAACAAATAAGTCTATCACCATAGGCCAACATTATCTATCATTATATATTTAGTGTAATTACAAATAAGTCATTCACTATAGGCCAACCTTTACTAACGAGCTAGCTTGCCCCACTTCTAATCTCTCCAAATGTGCACTCATATCTGCGAATAACCAATGTGGGCTTTGCAACATGGATTTGATGTCTAACGTCCATGCCGTCATCCCTTCTTCATGCTTCGATGAAGATGCAATTCACCCATAGGACCCATGTCAATGTGTTTCTTCTTTCCAAAAGCTTGCCTTAGCTTGTTGCAGAATGTGTTTTCACCATGTGCCTCCTTTAGATAAAAACACTCTAATACTAATGATTTGTAATTACAATGCTCCTTAAGTTTAAGGGCTTGTAAGGTAGAGCAATTAGGGAATGCAGAAAACTCACAAGTCACTTCACATCAATAGTAGGGAATTTTGTAGAGGAAGAGAGAGAGAAATTGCAAAAAACAGAAAGGAAGCTTTTATTCATGCATGTACAATTGATTGCCTGAAAATTGCATGTACAAGTGATTACAAGAGTCTTTTATAGACATTTAAACTCTTCTTCTCTTTTTCCATTACTCTTCTAAAAAAATGAAAAAAGCTTTACCTGCGTATTTATAAGCATAGACCAACATAAATAAACAATTCTTATACTTTTAAATTTGAAAAACAAACTCATAATACATTAATTAATGTATTGTAGAAAATTCGATCTCATACTTGGAAAAATTCCATCATGTGTACACCACTTTTTGTGAATGAACACTGCCCCTTTTAATAGGAATTAAGGAAATATTAATTAAGGAAACTTTTAATAGGAAATGTTTTAAAAAATAAGTTAGAAAATCATAATAAAAGTTTTAGTTAAAATTTTCATCATTTTACATGATTTTCTATTAATTCTAAATACACAAACTCCCATGAAAATTTGTCAACCAACAATCTTCTTCAAGTAATGGTCATGCAAACTCGATCAAATCACTCATTCACCTGTAGGATCGCAAATTCAAATGAGTAGATTCTAGTTTGAAAAACTCAGTCTAACTAGAATTGGCCTTTCAACTCTACCAAATTTGGTTTAGACCGAAAAAATTCCGATTACACTAGATTCTAGTTTTTAATATAGACGATTTTTTTGTCATATCGTAAATATACATTTCGATCTAGACTGTGATTCACACAATCATACTGAAAATTCTCGGTATACATCAAGAATAATTTCTAGTCCAAACTTGATTCCGATCAAACCAAAACTTCACTTACTGAGTTTTTGGTTTTACCATCCTATTCACGATCTCACCAAAACTAAAATCTGGTTTGGATCATGGAATTTCCAATTTTAACTGGAAATGGACTCTACCTCTGGCACTCCTTTGGATCGGTCGTCACCTTCTGATCTGGCCACGAATCAATGAATAAGTATCGAAAGAGCGCATTTCTGACTCCTTTTGTTCTTGCCTCTTTTGAATTCTCCCTGACTCAAGCTTTTTTGACAAGTCTCCTTGCCCCTAGTTCCAACTGTTATAGTTGTGCATTCTATCCTCGAAGATAGAATGCATGCTCTTCAGAAGGGGCTCCACATCCCATGGTGTCAATGTTCCTTCATCATGCTCCTACAAAGAAGTGGCTCCTTCCGCTGTTGGGCCTATGTCTGTGCACTACTTCTTACTTCCCATGTCACACAATGAGAGATCCTGCTCACCTATGCTAGAACAATTATTCACCATGCCCTACTTGGGATCTATGGCTTTGATACATTCAAGATCTGTAACTCACAACCCTTCTCAAGTTTAAGAGCTCTTGAGGTGAAAGAAGTTAATTAGGAAACAGATGGTATAGCTAGTAGTGCATTGTTGGAAAAACTCAGAAGACACTAGACTTCACATCGTTACGAGAGAAGAAGAATGCAAGGGAAATTAAGGACAGAATTTTATTGCACCTAGAAATGGGATATTTATTAATCAAGAAAAATATATTAAATAATTATCGAAGAAATTCTAAATAGACATCAGCAAATCACATGGAACCCTTATAAATCATTTGTGACGTAATTCACTAATTTGAGAGGATTTCTTGAGATTATCGAGAAGAAGAATCCACAAACAAATGGCACACAGAAAACACCGTACCCGAGAGCATCTCTACCTAGGCAAAGCATTTTTTATGTCAAGTGCCGTACATGGACGGCTTGGTGCACAAGTGCCAAAGAGAACAGCTAGCAGATCTGAGCAAATCCTCAATACTGTCACCGTGATCTAAATATGACACCCGGAAGTAGTCTTTTAAGGCGAGAAGGTGTTGCACAATCTACGACATATGGCATTTTCTCGAAACGCAAAGCACATGCAAGTCGGACCCCACACAAGACCAACCCAAGCCATTCAGCTAGCGTTCACATATGACATACACAAGTCACAAAAAGTCGTACAAGGACATGCCACCAAACCCAGAGACGCGTGTACCCACCGACGTGCAAAGTATCGGCGGCCACACATGTTTTCTTCCCATCTTATACGAATAAAACATAATGTTGTGATAAAAATGACAACAAACAATGGGCCAACCGATGGACCACAATAGTTTCTGCGCCACTGTACCGCATCACTTCCGCTTCTGAAGTAATTGCCAAGCCACTCGGTTTAATGAATACGTGACGATCCCAGTTTTTATCCGGTGAGTGATGCATTTTTTCCAAAAGCACATGAATTGGGATCATTTTAATGGTGAGATGGTTGGTGTAGGTAGATTACAGTTGTAAATTGTAAAGTTACAAGTTTTGCACAACCAACCTCGTAGTTTTTTTAAACTAAGGGTTTATTTGTACGCATAAGAAATTTTGAAAAAAAAAATTAAAAAAAGAGAAAAAGTAAAAAAAATTGAAATTCAGGAAAAAGAAAATTTAAAAGAAATATTTGTAAAAATGAAACTGAAATTCAAGAAAAGGAAAATTTAAAAGGAATGCTTATAAGTGTCATGGAAAACTAGAAAAATTGTATACAATTTGTTTGTGCATATCAAAGAAACTGATCAACCAAAATTGATTGCAACAATAAAGAAAAAATGACAATAAAAAAATCATATCCTAAAAAATCTGTATGTAACAATGAAGAAAAAGGAAACACCTAGTTCAAGTCATAAGCAATAATAACAAACTCAACTATAACAGTCGCAGTAGGACAATTAGAAGTCAATTGATGCTCATGTTAATGATGATGGAAATATAGGAGTCGCTTAAACAATGAAATAAGCTAGAAACAGAAAAGGTTGCATGACCTAATATTTTTCCAACAAGTCATACAAAATTTCATAGAAAGGGAGAAGAGTAAATCTAGAAAAATCTACTCAATCAAAAATTTTAAAATTTTTGATTGAGTAGATTTTTCTAGATTTACTTTCCCAAATTATCATCCTACTGAAACACCTCCAAATCCTAAAAAAAATTTCAAGTTTCATTTTCTACATTTTTCAAAAGTATGCAAATCCTAAACCTTAAGAACCCATTTGCTCACATCAAAAATTTAGAAATAAAAATTTAGGAAAAGGAAAAGAAAATTTAAGAAATAAAAGAAATTTAAGACTTTGTACATGTCATGAAAATTTTGAAAAATTAATTTTAAAAAATTTATAAATTTTTTATATTTTAATATTTCAAATATAATTTCACATTTTTCCTTGTAACCATAAGTTTTACAATGGTCAAAAGATATTAGACAAGACACACAGAAATCAAGAAAATGTATCATAATGAAATTTCTGTTATCTAAGAGAATTTTCCTAACCAAATAAATGAAAATTGACAAAAATAATTTATATAGTAGTGAAAATTTTTCTTTTTTAAAATTTTTGAAAATATAAAAAAATTTATACTTATAATAATAATTTTAAAATTTTTCTTTTTTAAAATTTACGAGATGCACAAAACCACCTGAAACTCTAATTTTATCACCGAAGGAAAAATTTAAA
This sequence comes from Amphibolis antarctica, assembly GCA_024699675.1. Lineage (NCBI taxonomy): Eukaryota > Viridiplantae > Streptophyta > Magnoliopsida > Alismatales > Cymodoceaceae > Amphibolis > Amphibolis antarctica. Next base: position 18,650 of record JAMKPZ010001233.1, read on the forward strand.
AAAACTGTTGTTGTACGCTGCCAATAAAAAATATATTTCCAATTTTTAAACACAGTTGGGATCAGAAAAGGACCGAAAACACTTGATCAGTTGATCTCGAGACGCGTTTTCAAAAAGGCCTCGTGAGCAAAGTGGATCAGTATGCTTTCTTCGCGTAACATGAATACAAAGTTTGTGTTAGTTTGAGCATTTATCATAATATATTATAACGTTTTACGATATCATCTATTAAATAATTTTTATATTATTTATTAAATATAATAATTTAAAAAAAAAATACTATCATCATAATTCTTAAAAAACATTATGAATACATTAATATAATAAATACTATTCATTATTTTATTACATATTTTATTCATTATTCATCAAAAATTTTAAAAAAACACAATATCACATTATTATAATAAATACTATTTATTATTCATCATAATTTTAAAAAAAATACTATTATTACTTTTTTTATCATAAATCATATTATTTTTAAAAAATTATAAAATTCAACCAAAATACCCACCCAAACACATACAAAGATGAGTCCGGACCACCAACGAAAATTCGTAAAACCACCGGATTCTGAAACAATTTTCTTTTATGTCAGTCGCGTCACTGATACCATAAATTATTTACCTGCACAGCGAGCTACCCATCCTATGCAAACGAGATGGGTCCCTACTCCCTCTCATGTATGGTCGCTTCCATTTTAGGTTTCATTTAATTTAACTTTAATTTTAATTTTAATTTTATATAAAATTATAATAATATTATTATTATATAAAAAATATTATTTTAATTATTATACAATTTTAAATTTATTTATAAAATTAATTTTAATTTTAATTTTATTTAACTTCTGAAATTATTAAAATTCTCTCGCCCGAGCCAACCCGCCCACGTTTCAAATTTCATCAGGTCGTTTCAATCTTCTTCCATGTGTGGCCTACGTTCACCAGCAATGTCACTGTGAGAGCAGCGTGTTTCTTTTCCAAAGTGGGTATCTTTACCTTTTGCTTTTTTGGGGCAGAGGAATCGTGATATCCTTTCCATGTTCTCTGATGATTTGACGTACCCCCATGTGCCTGCAACACATCAATCATCGCCCTTGTCGGATTACCGGTTAATATGAAGATAAACTGCGCGCTTTCGATTTCTACAGTTGCAATTGTACTGAATAGACATGCTTAAATAAGACCCGGATGGGTCATGACTCACCAACAGACACATGAAAAGCACTGACGTCGTGGAATGTCCGATCTGTAGATATGATAATTATAACATAAGGCCATCACAGACGAGTGATGAGACCTTAACCAACACAAGTCACGCCAAACAACCTGCAATTTTTTGTTACAAAAAGGAGGTTTCATACTTTCATGTTTCCGTGATCTCGTCGGTATTATACAAGTACATGGTACAGTGCAGGTAGATCAAAAATACTCTGTCAGCTGACATAAATATCTTATTTGATTTAAATTTAATTTTAATTTTATATAAATTCTTAATATTATTATTATTATATAAATTTTAATTTATAAATTTTTATTAATCAAATTATCATGTATCGTGTAATTTAAATTTTATTTATAAAATTAATTTTAATTTTATCAAACTTTTAAAGTTAACTAAAAGTAACCAAAGAAACTCTTTATCTCACGTCTACAACCTTTATCTCACACTAATCACATCAGGAGATTAGGATAGAGGTCCATGTCGACAGATATCATGTGAATATCATCCATAAATAGATGCAAGGCAGTTTTTCTTCAAGCTGGCTCCCAACATCTATATTATTCACCACCATCTTTTTGAAAAAACGTTTTCAGGAGATTATTTCTCTCTTTTAAGAAAATGATTAAAAACAATATTTACATAAGTAAAAGGATTTATATTTTTGAAAAATAAGTAAAAAAATAAAAATAAAAATAAATCAAAATTTTCACATTTTTTATCATTTTTTATATTTTTCAAAGATGTATACCCTCCTATTGGTAAAACTCTACATACAAGAGCAGTTATTACGGACGGTCAAATAACCACACGGCTATCCAACTAAATTTCTACCGTAGAAGACAATGAACTCGACTACTTCAACTGGTCCTTTATGAGTTGGAATTTGATAAAAAGAGACCACTGTAGAAACTAATCTAACTAATTGTTTTTAACTTTTATATTACATTAGCACAATGATATACATCTGCCTAGTTTGTTTGCTAGAAACGTTCTTTTCCATTAACATAACCTAATTAAAAATTACGTTTGTTGCTGTCGTCTCCAAAAGAGGCATTTCTGGTAGCCATGAAGAACATGGGCAGGAGGGCAGGAGGGCAGGAGAGCAGGGAGGGCGTGGAAGGACAGATAACGATGCTAGAGTAGAGGCAGTGGTGAACACGACGCAACGGGTGGTAGGAAGAATAACAAGAGGGAGATGAGGTCGGGGGTGGTGGAAAGGTGTTAAAATTTCATCTTATTGATAATAAGCGAAAGAATTTTTAATATATTAAATTTAATTTATTCTTTATATTTATCAATATAAGATTATTTTAACATTTTCTCTCACTTGTAACTTATTTTTAATTTTTTTATATCTAAGTGTTTACTGGTGAATGTACATGAACCATCTTTAATATCATGTTAGAAAAACCACAAAGAACAAAAGATGAAGTTTGGAGATGAATGCATCGATGGGAAAATGGAGACAATATCTGAATAGGGCAAAGTTCAAAGAGAAATGGCCAAGGGTACATTTGTTAACAAGATGCAGTGGGATGGCCAGTTTTTAACAAAATTTTACACTTATCAAAATATTTTATTTACTTATTAATAAATATCATAATAAAATTCCTATAAGTTAGTAAACAGTTAGACAAAAAATCCATTAGTCTCCACCAAAATTTCCTCTACCAATGCAAATAACGGTGAATGACTAGACAAAAAATATGATGGAGACATCAAAATTTCCTCTCCTAATGCAAATAGTGGTTAATGGACAAACAAAAAATCTAGTGGTCTCCACTAAAATTTCCTCTCAAGGAAAATCCGTTAATCTAGGTGAAATTAAGCAAAGGGACAGAAATTCCTCTCACTACAAAGGAATATCCACTGATCATGTCCTTAAATTAAATAAAAGTAAATAAAATAATGAAATTTCCTCTCACCAAGAGAGGAAAATCTATTGATCTAAACTTGGTAAAATTTACTTAAGTGAGCCAATGGATATTCCTCTCCAGGTGAGAGGAAATTCCATTTTTTTATTTACTTTTATTTTATTTAATGACTCAATCAACAAATATTTCTCTCCAAGAGAAAATTTCATTGGTTCACTTAAGTAAATTTCACTAAATTTAGATTAATGAATTTTCCTTTGTAAGTGAGAGAAAATTCTGTTGTTTTATTTACTTTTATTTTATTTAATGACTCAATTAACAAATATTTCTCTCCCAACGAGAGGAATTTCCATTGCTTCACTTAAGTAAATTTCACCACCAAGTTTAAATTAACGAATTTTCCTCTTTAGGTAAGAGGAAATTCTGTTGTTTTATTTACTTTTATTTTATTTAGTGACTCGATCAACAAATATTCTTCTCCCAACAAAAGAAATTTCCATTGATTCATTTAAGAAAATTGCACCAAATTTAGATCAATAGATTATTCTCTTCAGGTGAGAGAAAATTCTATTGTTTTATTTACTTTTATTTTATTTAATGACTCAATCAACAGATATTCCCCTCCCAACAAGAGGAATTTCTATTGGTTCATTTAAGAAAATTTCACCAAATTTAGATCAACAAATTTTCCTCTCCAAGCAAGAAAAAATTTCATTATTTTATTTACTTTTATTTTATTTAATGACTCAATCAAAAGATATTCTTCTCCCGATGAGAGAAATTTTCGTTGGTTCACTTAAGTAAATTTCACCAAGTTGAATCAATGAATATTCCTCTCAGGTAAGAGGAAATTTTGTTAATTTATCTAATCTTATTTAATTTTATAATTTTCAGTCAACAAATATTTTCTTCAAGCGAGAAAAAATTTCATTAATTTACTTAGACTAATTTCATGGTGGAAATATGCAATGAAGGTATTTTCGATATTTTACATTAATGTTACAGTAAAAAAAATTACTATAATTACTATTTATTTATCTTATTTTACTATAATTATTATATACAACCAACATCGTACAATAAAAACCCTACATCATCGCATTAACAAACATAACCTAAGGTAGATGAAAAATGAAAGGAAAAAGTTATTTCTCATTTAAGCATAAAGATCCTTTTATACAACACAAGTAACAATTGAGATTTAACAGAAGACGAAGTTTAGAGAAGAATGCATCGATGGGAAAATGGAGACGAGATCTGGATAGGGTAAAGTCCGAGGAGAAGTGGCTAAGGCAGATAGAAAAATGGAAGGAAAAAGTTATTTCTCATTCAAGCATAAAGATCATTGTATACAACACAAGTAACGGTTGAGATTAAATCTCAACCAAGCAACGGTAATAAGTAACAGTAACAGAAGGCAGATGGAGTTGCTGAAGTTATCCACAATAATATCAATAGAATTGGCTAGCAGACCTTTTTGTAATTCATTTAAAAGATCCACGATGCTATTAAACGAATAATTCTAACCATAAAGCTTCACCTGCAATGAAAAGTCAATTTCCTTTGTAAAAGCAACCCTAGAATAAACTTTTTACATATTTATTTATGCTTTTATTTATATTTATGTAACCACATCGTTACTTTAGTTCATTGTTGAATTTTACATAAAACTTATTTTATTTTGCAACCTATATATGCTTACTAAAAATCTATAATATAAAAGATTTTCTCACGTGCAATGACTTAAACAAGTGGATTTTAAGCCGTTTGAGGGTAGATTGGGTTCGCTATGGGAACTCAAGTGGGCCGAAAAGTGTGGAAGGATTTTAATGGGAAATTCAAAGGTAGAGGAGGAAGTTCAACTTGAATGTTCCAAAACTATAGTCACACCAAGTGATAAGGGAGGATTTGTATACGTTGGAAATTTTAGAAAAGGAAAGTTTTAAAAAAATTTCAAATTTTAAGATATTTCTATATCCAAGAAAATTTGAAAAAATTTAAATTTTTTCATCACTACAAAGTATAAAATTTTTCTTTCTACCTGTTAGGTTAAAAAAATTCTTGTAATTGACAAAAATTTCAATATGACACTTTCTTAACCTCATGTGTCTTACCCAACCTTCTCTAACTATTACAAAACTCATGACTACAAGGAAAATATGAAATTATATTTGAAATGTTAAAATATAAAAAATTTATAAATTTTTTTAAATTAATTTTTCAAAATTTCCACAACATATGCAAATAATCCTAAAAAAATTTCTATTTTCTATTTTTCCTTTTACTTTTTCTAAATTTCTATTTCTCATATTTTCAACATACACAAACAAACCCTAAGGTTCATAAGTGTTCCGTAGTATTATTATACCAAGCTCTTCCAATGTGGGATGTCAATGGTGGTCGGTTTTAAGATTAGATCCGTTTGCTCTATTTCCCATATTCCACAGGCCTAAGGAAGCTTCTCTTTGAGCCAGATTCTCTCCGGTAGAGGAGAAGGGCAGGATGGTCTATTTATAGTTAGCTCACCTTATGATGTTTTACTCTACAGACAGATACAGAGATACTTCACCAAATTTAGAAGAAGTTTATGTCTTTAGAAAGTATAGAAAATAATGAAAAATGGTGAAAAATTTAACTTATTATTTTTCATCATTTTCTATACTTTCTAAAAGCCTAAACTTCCTTTCTAAGTCTCTGTTATATTTTATTCTCATGTAAGGGGTGTAAGCAGATACTCAATTTACTTTTTGAATAATTCATACTCAGTATATATATATATATATAACCCTTGTTTGTATTGATGCCATCTTTTCAGCCTAACATGGTATTAGAGTTTGAAGAAACGTCCTACCCGCCACCCACCCTTAGTCATTCCTACAGCCAGCCCCCACCACCTTCTTCCTGCCCACCCTAACAGTGTTGAATAAACCTGGTGAAATTTTCTAAGATAGTAAATCGTATAAGAAGCAATCCTACATGGCTTTGTTGCAAAGGGACTAACACTTGCCTAACAGGCGTTTCTTTTGAAAGAGTAATGTGGGGTCATTAATACACCTGTTCTTTGGGTGTTAGAAGTTTTAAGTATTTTTACTTGAACAAAAGATTGAAACCATCGTCCACAAGAAATGGATTGTAAATTGTAATCGAAAGATTTGATTGCAAGAACTTTGATTTCTGGAAGACAATTTGTATCAAAAAAAAGCTGCACAACCCACTACCGAGAAGAAAACGAAAAGACATGGCCCAAGGTACTTGGGAATTGCTAGATCGTTAGGTATTAGGAATGATCAAATTCATGTTGGCAAAGAATGTGGCCTTCAATATCATTAAGGAAAAGACCATTGTAGATCTAATGAGGGTATTATCAGATATGTATGAGAAGCTGTAGATCACAAATAAGGTATATTTGATGCATTGATTATTTAATCTTATAATGTCATAAAGAGGATGTGTGATGGACCACATTAATGAGTTTAATACCATCATATCTCAACTGAGTTTGATGGAAATCACTTTTGATGATGAGGTAAAGCCTTTTGGAATTATTGTTATCATTGTTGGAAAGTTAGTCTATAGTTGTGATGAACGTAACTAGCTCACTTAGTCATGGAAAATTGAGGTTGAACGATATTCGAAACCTAATTCTCAGTGAAGATGTTCATAAAAGAAATAATGGAGAAACCTCAACTTCTACTCTAAAAGTAAAAGTAGTAGCAAGAAGTAGAAGTGCTAAAAGCAAACATAGAAGTCATTACAGAGGCAAGAGTGGTTCTCAAGGCAAATCGAAGTCCAAAGGCAAAAAGTAAGATTTAGAAATATATCATTTATTAGAACTACAATAAAAGGGGCCACCACGGTAATGAATGTAAAGCCCCAAAGAAGAAAAAAAAGGACAAGGCACGTGAGGAAGAATCTGTAAACTCAGCCAAAATCAAAGAAGGTTAGTTTCTCAAATGCAAAGATAAAGTCAAAATCAAAGAAGCTGGAATTAATTCATACTAATCTATAGAAATCCAGCTCCTGTTAAATCCTTTAGAGGTTCATGGTGCCATGTCACATTTATAAATGACTACACTAGAAAAGTGTGGGTTTACTTTCTAAAAAGCAAGACAAAGGTATTTTCTACTTTCAAGAAATAGAAAGCAAAAGTAGAAAACCAAACAAGTCAGAAAGTAAGGAGTGTGAAGCCAGAAAATGGAGTATGATAGCCAAGAATTTAACTTCTGTGAAGAGTATGGCATTCAAAGGATCAAGATAGTTGTTGGGAATCCACAACGAAATGATTTTGCTGAAAGGAGTGTGAAGCGAGAAAATGAAGTATGAAAGCCAAGAATTTAACTTCTGTGAAGAGCATGACATTCTAAGGATCAAGATAGCTGTTGAGTATCCACAACAAAATGATGTTGCTGAAAGGATAAATAGAACTCTAAATGAAAAGGCTAGAAGTATGAAACTGCATGCAGGTTTCCCAAAATTCCTTTAATACAATAGCTTACCTAATTAACAAAAGGCCTTCAGTCTCCCTAGACTTTAAAATTCTTGAAGAGGTGCGGACAGGAAAGGAGGCTAGTTATGTGCTCCTTAAAGTTATTAGATATGTCTCTTATGTGTATATTGATGCAAAAGCAAGAAACAAGTTAGATCTAAAAGCCAGAAAATACCATTTCATTAGCTATGGAACAAATCCTTTTGGTTATCAATTTCAGGAAGACCAAAATAAGAAAAATTATTAGGGATGAACATGTTGCATTTGATGAATCCATAGTGTACAAGCACAAATGTGGAATAGATTCTAAGTGCTGAAAATCAACCTTAAACTAGAAATGATGTTGAATTGGATGACCCAAATGACAGCTGAAGAGATTTAGGTGGATGCAGAAAATTCGGAAGAGCAATAGAATCAACCTGATTCCATCCTACAATTGATGAGTTCAACAAAGGTGTCTAGAGCTCTTCAAAGATTTACACTATCATACCATTACCTTCAAAGATGGTGGAGAACCTAAATATTATGATGAAGCAATGTTAATTGCAAGATTCAAAGTAGTAGGAGTCAACCATGAGAAAGGAGATGAACTCTCTAGAGAAGAATCAAACATGAGTGTTGACTGATTTGTTAGAAGGAAAGAAAACCCTAAAAAACAAGTGGGTGTGTATCAAATTAAACAAGAACTAGATAGCTCAAAGATATATAAAGCTAGATTATTAAGAAAATACCCTTATATTTGTTATGTTGTTTTGATGATATCAAAATCCCTGTATGTGTATTATGATGTAAGCACAGGTGATTATGCTAAGAAGACCAGCTATGACAATATAAAGCCACTCAAGAAAATTGGATAAAGCATGAAGATCGAATTAAGGCAAAAAGGTATGGAAGATAAAGAACAAAGTTTAGAGACTAAAGGAGAAGAAGAATAGAACTTAATCAAGTGAAGCCGAAGACAAACATGTTTGTGTGTAGATTGAAGGTCAGGAAAAAATGGACTAATTGTTCGAAACAGACCAGACCAATGATTTTACATTGAACATTGTGCATTCAAGTTCAATTAGTGAAATCGACACACATCAACGATTTTATAGAAGTTGATCAAACCATTTAGAATCATCGACATAATTGATGAATTTTTAGGTATAAATCCATGTATATTTGTCGTTAGTTAAACTTGTAAAGCTCATTAGTATAACCAAAGATTTCTTCAATTATATCATGATGTCTCAAATCAACCGATAATAACAAATATAGAAATAGAGCTAGTTTATGTTATGATCCTACATATAAATTCAATGATTTACTTGTGAGACTTATATTAGGAGAATTTATAATAATGATCATGTGTTTGTGATAGAATCAACAGAAAATGTGGTTGCCTATTGAAAATAAATTTAATGTTTTATGAATTAAACCGTATGGACCCAAAAAGATTTTAGTACCAAAGTCATTTCTTTCAAGCCCTATATAGGATTGATGGTCAACTAAAGGAAGGGAAAATGGGGGAGCCAACAAGGTAAGTCATAAGGTAGTAAATATAAATTATTATTTGGCATCTTACCATATATCTATTTAGTGATTACAAATGCATATATTAAATTAAGTTCCCTATGCTTTGCATGTATATATTATCATAGTAACCCTTATAATTAAAATGAAACTCTGAATTTGTTGAGGCTTACATTTAAGGGGAGAAGTTGTGAATTATTGAGTTAAGGAGAGAGTGGACTTGAATCTCTGTTATGTGCCCACTGGGTGATATGAATTGCCCTATATATAATAACAATTGGTATCATATTATGAATATTTTGAACTTGATAAGACATATTAGATAAAGTCTAGATCTGTGTCTGAATTAATTAAGTGAATAATAAAATTCCTTCAATGAAACTCTGAATTTGTTGAGGCTTACATTTAAGGGTAGAAGTTGTGAATTATTGAGTTAAGGAGAGAGTGGACTTGAATCTCTGTTATGTGCCCACTGGGTGATATGAATTGCCCTATATATAATAACAATTGGTATCATATTATGAATATTTTGAACTTGATAAGACATATTAGATAAAGTCTAGATCTGTGTCTGAATTAATTAAGTGAATAATAAAATTCCTTCAATGAACCAGTAGTGGATTGGATGTCCAAAGAAAATTTGTTTTTGGAATCTCAGGACAATCTTTGATTAATTGTCCAAAGAAACTTTTTGAAAACTTAGACCAGATACATCAACTAGTGAATAATTTTTAGGTATCATTAAGCCTAAGATTGTTATAGAATGAAAGTGCCGTATGGAAGACCAATGATTCTTTAAAACATTGGAATATATTACCATGTTAATTGAAGCATTACACCTATTACATTTCTTGTCACATAGAACATCCTTACAATTGGTATCCTTGCAAATAGAACCAATAAATTAGCCATTTTAGAAGGAAAATTCCTATGCCAATTAGGCAATTTAAAATTAATGGTATTTTCAGATTCACTAAATATGAAATCATCACATGGACAGTTGATGAAAACTGAGTACGATTAGTGGTTTCTTTAGATCTCATAAGATTATAAAGCATCCTAAGAGTTGCACTTTTGTTAACCAAAGAAAATATTGTAAGTGTTAGTAGAGTGATTTAATAAGGAAAATAGATAGAGTAGGAACTACTATATGCAAAAAAGTGAATTTAGACATTGATGAGAATGACATATGGATAAGCAACAATACACTAAAGGCAACATATGCCCTTTACATAACTTGGAAAGAGTAAAAACCAAGTTGTTTTATGGCATAGCAATTATAAGATTACTTCAAGGTTTAGGATTTGAAAGACTTGAATAACATTTTTCCAGGTCACAAAGAAAGGCCTACTGTTGCACAACAAGGTCCACAAAGAGCAGAAGGAGAAGAAGAAGCTGAGCATGAAGAAGAAGTTGAATACAATCTTGAAGCCGAGTTTAGCAACATATATGATGAGTTAAATGAACAATACATGCAATTAGAAACAAAAATAGACATGAGAGCAGCAGACCTAAAACAGCAAATTGAAGCAACTGCATCTATAGGATAGAGCAGCGAGTGACTGTACAGCTTGAAGCTTCTACTTCCAAGCTGCTAGAGGAGATTAAGAAGCTTAATATGTCTGAAGATTCTCAAAATTTCTAAACTAGACTGTTCTATGTTTGTAGTTGAAATTCCAGGACTAGATTTTTGGTGAGGATGGTTCATGACTAGTTAGTTGTATTTGATACAACTTATGTTTGTATTTGAAATGTATGCCTACTTGTATGAACCTTACTAATGTTGCTTGTCAACTTAACTCTTTAGTTATATTTTAAGTAACGGATTTTTCTTCTAAATTGATGAATGTTTTAACGAATGTTACTGGTAGTATATGTTGTTCTAGCTAGGGGGAGCTTGCCTAGTTTTCACCGCAGGGGGAGCATTAACTCATTTCTGCAGGGGGCGCTACATAAGAATAGCACTCAACCAATCTCTGGTGGCAGAGCTTCAAAACAAGATTATATCGAAGACTTTTGTCCCTCCTTTTTTGTTAATGTCAAAACAGGGGCGAAAGCTTTGGCATACCCATGTGTGTTGTAATATTTTTTAGGTATATGCTACTTTTGACACCACCAAAAAGGAAAATATTGTTAGAAAAATACCCCTATGTTATATTATTTTGATAATGTCAAAATCCTCGTGTGTATTATGATTTAAGCACAGGAAATTATGCTACCAAGCTTAGGGGATGAAGAACAAAGCTTAATCAAGTAAAGCTAAAACCAGAAGTGTGGGTGTGTAGATTAAAGTATGCATTGCTCTTCCTCTAGATAGGTGCACACTTAGAACATACAAGTTTGTCCTAGCAAAAACTGACCAATGGTCTAGACTAACAAACTAACATTTTTGGACATTTAGGGCTTATATCGAAGGTCAGGGAAAAATGAACTAATTTTTTGAAACATATCGGACCAACAATTTTATATTATACATTGTGTTCAATTGATGAAACCAGCAAACATCAAGGGTTTTATCGAAGATTCTTTTGATTACACTATTCTCACGGTTCAACTAAAAAAACTTAAATTCATTACGTAGTTTGGCCAAACATTAGAAAAACCATCTAGACCAGCCAGTAAAATCATGTAAACTAATTAGCAAAAACCATGAGACTAGTCAATAAAACCATTTGGATCAATCGATCAAACCACTTAGACCTCGTTTGGCAAAAAAAAGTTGGACTTCAATCACTATGCAGCTTTGACTCTCTACAGTAATTTACCGAACATAAAAAACTCCATACAGTAATTTTAAAAAAAAATAAAAAAAGTTAAAACGCAAGTGTGTGATTATTTTCTACTCTCGTAAAAAAATACGTGATTTTTTATAACATTATAAAATAATGCTGACATCATAAGAAATGTTCTCATTGTAATAAAAAAGTGTGTAATTTTTTGTCACATCGTAAAAAAAATTATTAACATTGGAGGCTGAAAAAGGAAAAAAAGTATACTTTTTTTAATATTGTAAGATTTTTTGTAACATTATAAAAAATGTTCTTGTTGTAATAAAAAAATGTATATTTTTTTGTAACGTTGTAAAAACATTATTTACATCAAAGGCTGAAAAGGGAAAAAAGTTTATATTTTTTGTAATATTGTAAAATTTGTTGTAATATTGTAAAAAAATATTTTCGTTGCAATAAAAATTATTAGAAAAAAAATAATCAATCAACATTGTAAAAATTATTGTAATAAAAAATATCTTAAAAAATTATAACATTATAAAAAATAAATTTATTATAATATTATTCATTTATCTTACAATTGCATACCACTTTTATATATATTTAAAAAAAAAAAATCATCAAAGCATGTGCCATATGGTGCTCTGACGATAATGATAAATAACTGAAAAATCGATCAAAGCTCCATGCGACCAAACAAAGCCTTAGATCCATCAATATAACCAATGAATTTCTAGGTCTAAATCCATGTATATTTGTCATCGACTAAACCTATAAGGCTCACCAGTATAACCAAAGATTTCTTCAACTAGACCATGATCTCTCGAAGCTATTGATAATGACAAACATTTTTCATATAATTTAAGTTTCATTTCTCATTTTCATATAAGTATACTTAGGCACTACAAAATGAACCAATGTTTTGTTGAACGTTAGTCAAATTTTAACACTTTATTAGACATGTAATTTCAAACAAATTAATCGGACCTATGTCTCTAAAAGGACTTAAGCTGATTCTCTGATAAGATCATGAACACCAAAGAATGGACCAATGAACTAGTACGCATTAGTCCATTCTAGTCACTTAGTTTAGACAAGGGATTTCAAACTAGATGAATAGAATAATGATTTAGCTTGACCTTTGTCCGATTACCATAGGGTTTCTTACTATTGAATGAGGTACATTTAAGCAAAATATTAGTCTATTTTGGTCAAAAATTGACACAAGCTTTTTTCAAACCTTGTCAACAAAATAACAATTCACCAATCTTTAGATCCATTGAAATTAGCCATTAGAAAAATAGATCAACATTTCAGAAAAACATTAATCCATTTTATTAGTTACACTAGCCATTAGAACCTTAGGTACCGTTTATTTCAACCACTCCCCGCTGCATTTGCTGTGAAGTTTGAGGAGCTAATTAAAACTCAAACAAATGGGAAAAATCTCCATAGTAAGTGGAGTTTCAACTACAACCAGAATTGTTCACATAGGTAGAAAAAAAGCTCCTAAGGTCATTTACATCTCCAATGTGCCAAAAGACAAGAATACCCTCTACTTTATAGAAAAATTGTTGAACCACTCCAGATTCCTCAACAGAGTTTGATTGATATCAGCATGGACTTCATTGAGGGGTTGCCCACATCAAAGGGGCAAACATGCATTTTGGTGATAGTTGACAGACTTACTAAATATAGCCACTTCATCCCACTCAAACACCCATACACAACTAAGGAGGTGGCCCGAGCTTTTGATGAGAACGTGGTTAAGCTGCATGGGATGCCAAAAGCAATAGTTTGTGATCGTGATCCATTTTTCACTAGCACCTTTTGGAAAGAACTAATGTATGCCCAAGGCTCATAGTTATGTATATCCTTGACGTACCATCTACAAACAAATGGGCAAACGGAGAACCTTAACCGCACTCTTGAAACATATCTGTGTTGCTTCACATTCCAACACCCCAAGGAATGGAGCAAATGGTTAGCATGAACAAAGTATTGATACAACACATCAGTTCATAGCTCTACAAGGTTTTCCCCTTTTGAGGCACTTTATGGGACCAAACCTCCTACACCATTGGCCTATGTACCAAAGACAACGAAGGTGGTAGCATTAGAGAGATAGAGAGGCCCTACTTTAACAGCTAGACATAACTCGGAGAAAGCTCAACATAGAATGAAAACTATGGTAGATTGACATCAACAAGATGCCCAATTCGAGGTGGGTGATAGGGTTTACCACAAGTTGCAACTGTATCATCAATTCAGTGTGGCAACTCAATGCTCCCAGAAATTGGTGGCCCGATTCCATGGACCCTTCCAAGAGGCGACTTGGGTTAGAAAGGTAGTTTATCAGCTCAAACTGCCCCCAAAGTCATGCATCCACCCAATCTTTCACGTATCACAGTTGCACTAGAAGGCGGGCCTACTGACACAGGTGACCGCTCTAGATAGTCCAATGTTGTATCCCTTGGTGAACAAAGAGCCTCATAGAATTCTCGAACAACGAGTGATGAAACAAGGGTGATGGGAAATTACTTGAGTTCGAGTATAGTGGACTGGGGAAAATGAAGACAACCACTTGGGAAAATTATTTCAAGCTTCAACAACAATTTCCCAACATTGAAGACAAGGTCTCTCCCTCTACTGAAGGGTGATGTAACAGTTAAAATAAATGAATAAAAGTGAATAAAAAGGGGCGAGAATGTTAATTGGCCCAACCCAACCCAAATAAAGAAGTAAAAGAATAAAAGGGAGATTTGGGGAAGAAATTAAGGTTAGGTTTTTGGTGATTGTTTGTGAATTGGAGTCGTCCTGCCACTCGAAGTGTAGAGAATCCTCTTCAATATAATTTTCAAGCATTCTCATAGGTATTTCCTTCAATCTTCATCATAAAATAAAACTCTCCAAAACAAGTGAGTGTATCAGATTAAACTTATTTAAATTTTATTTAAATTTTTTTGTAAGTAAAATAATGCATTTACACTTATTCGAACTTGTTTGTGGTTTATATTCTTAAGTCGATAGAGGATGGAGAGGTGGTTTGAAGTTGGTGATTGGGCAAACTTGATACCACAAGAACAAATGGAAGTTTTGAAATTATTAATGTTGGAAGAAGAATAAGCACGTCTGCCCAAGATGTGTTGTTCATAATATCAGATATACTGGTAATAATGTAATGAATAATATGTTGGCTGGACATTAGCAAATATGTTTTGACACTAGTAGAATGATACCAAAAACATTTAAGAGATTATGTGCAATTTTAAAAGGCAAGAATTTGTTATCCGATAGTAGATTTGTTTCAATTGAAGAACAAATGAAAATATTTCTATAATTGTTGGGTCATGAACATAAGAATAAAATTTTACAAGTGTTCAACATTTTGGCCAAACAATAAGTAAATATGTATATCGTGTGTTAGATGTTATTCTTGCTTGGATGCCAGATGTAATACATCCTAGAGAGTCCTTTCATGATACCCATGATATATATGTGACAATCCAAAGTATATACCATTTTTCAAAGATGTCATTGGTGCACTTGATGGAACTCATATTCCTTGTGTAGTTAAAAAGGAAAAGCAGGTTGCATTTCGATGTGGTAGAGATGGTAGGCGAACAACTCAAAATGTGCTTGGTGTATGTGATTTCAACATGCGATTTATATTTGCTTCAACTGGATGAGAGGGCACTACACATGACAACAGAGTATTAAAACATGCTACATCAGATCATAATCACAACTTTCCAATGCCTCTGAAAGGTACTTGCATTGTGTAGTTTTCATCACCATTAAATATTTCAAATGTGTATGTCATGTATTATAATGGATTATAACATGTGTTTTCAAGTAAATATTATTTGGTAGATTCAGGTTACCCTAATGTTGAAGGATTTCTTGCACAATATAAAAAAACAAGATATCATATTCTAGAATTTCAAATATCTCAACCTAAGGGTGATGAAGAACAATTTAACTATCTTCACTCTTCATTGAGAAATGTGGTGAAACGTGCTTTTGGTGTGCTTAAAAAAAAATGGAATATTTTAAATTGGATGCCTCCATATCCGTATCCAACACAAGTTAGGTTGGTGATAGCATGTATGACTCTGCATAATTTCCTAATTGACAACTGTCAATTTGATCAGGATGCTATGTATGACAATGATGATTGTTCAAATGACCTACTACATTTTCCAACCGATGTCACACATGCACTCGAAGTAGTAGTTGATGATGAAGTTGACATGGGGGTGGTTAGAGATGAAATTAAAGATCAAATATCATTTTATAGTTGAGTATGGAAGTTCTGTATTAACAAATTGGAACATCTTCCTACTATATGTATCAATGTGTTAATTTGTGTTTTAACTTATCATGTGTATGGTATATGATAATTGTGTTATGTTTTGTGTTTTATCGTGTTCATGATTGTATTTGCATGTTGTTATGATGTTATATGTGTTATATATTTGTACTTTTATTTATTTATGTTACTTCTTTATGGTATGCATAGTGGAAATGGATACAGATGACAACTTCGCAGACACATTTTGCAACACATCTACACAAAATACCACAAATGCTTCACAACCAATGTAGAGTGGAGCACAACCTACACAGCATTCTTTTCATCCTGATTCTAGCAGTTCACGTTCGACGCAGTCACATATGACAAGTCAACGGGCTGATTGGGTAGATGATTTGGTGGAAACATTTATTGATATCTACATTGAGGTCTCAAATATAGGATATAAACCAGGTACGCACTTCACCAATACAGGATATGAAAAAGTTGAACAATTACTTGCACAGCGTGTAGGCCTAAAACGAACAAGAATACAAATAAAAAATAAATTCAAGAAACTACGAAAAGATTGGCAAATCTGGAAGATTCTCGAGTCACAGACGAGCATTGAGTGAAATCCCCTCACCCGCACTTGGAATGGTGCGGACAATGAATGGTGGGAAAATATGAAACAGGTATACGAGAGTCCTTTCATTTAATACACATTTGTATTTTTTGGATAAGAAATGTGTGATTTTTATATTCCTTCATCAATTAATGTCATTTAAAATTTGACACACATGTTTTGTTGTACAGTATCAACTAAGATGTGAAAGATTCAAATATAAATGATTAAAATTTGCTAATAAATTTGAAGAATTATTTGGTGGGAACATGGCCACTGGACAGGATACATACTTATCTACAGATAGAAGCAACTCATCAAGATGACATGTAGATAGTGTGTCTACTAAAAATGAAGATGAAAAGATCCCTCCTCAAGCACGACGTGTTAGAAGTCGATTGTCAAGCGATTGAATATTAGGTTCATCAAGACATTCACATGGTCAGTCACGAGACAGTCATCATGCTAATGATGATATGCCTGATATAAGTGCACGACAATTATTCCATCAATTAAATTTGCATACCATGTCAACATCAATTCAAAATTGTATTGATGTTATGACTCAAGATGAAAGAGATTCAAACAGTAGGTTATGAGTGATTAGTATGTGTAAATTAGAAAAGCAACCAGTCAGAGAGGTATTCTTGTCATTTACATCAGCAGCACAGCGACGTATATGGTTGGAGTTACAAGTGGAGTCTTTTACTCATACAGGACAATTGTGAAAGTACGAGATAGTTGTATGTATATTTCCCTGGATGTTATATGTATGTATACTTATATATGGTTTTATAAATTTATCAGTTTGTAATGATGGACCTTTGAAATTTGTAGTTGTGACAATATTTTTGTTTAATGTCGTATATAGTTGATATTTATATTTTCAGGTACAATTTTGAATTCCTAAATAGTAAATTTTATTTTACTATATGCAGGTATTTGTATGATCTGAACTTTACATATTTATTTGGTAATGAATGTTATATAAATATAAATAATTTTACAAAAATCTGCTACAGTATTCAATAATTATATAATTTAATTTTTAATATATTTTAAAAAATCAAAATTCAACAAAAATCTACTACAATACAAACAAATAGAATTAACTCCACAAAAAAAATAACTTCAACAAAAATCTACTACAATACAACTTCAACTCAAGCTTCAATCAAAAAAGTTACAAACAAACACTACCTATGAAATAGAAGTTTGAGATAATTTGAGTTTCAACTTGACATATATGGCCATGCAAGCAAGAACAGAAAAATGACATCTTCAAATTAAGATCGAGATGATAGGCTATTGTTCATAAAATATGTGAGCATTAGGTTGAAAAAATGGAAAATAAAAGGAGCCAATTAGTTCCAATGCAGAGATGATGAATTGCATATATCAATAACCAACAATGGGAAGAGAAGAATTTTGTCATTTTTGGAGGGTTAGGTTGATCAGGTATCCTCTCATTATTTTGTGGCTACTTTGTTTATGCTGACTAGATTGCATAAGGATCCAATATACTTGATTACTCGTACAAATATTTCACCTGAACATCCTATTAAAGAAAACATACAAGCACCATCAGCACAACGACAATTGAGAGAGGTGATTGTCAGATTGTCCAAATACTATTTTAAACTCTCAGATCATGTTGCAGTCCTACATAAGAACTGAAAAATGTGTCTTCAGAATGGGAGATTGTAAAGTTCTAGCAGAAAACTGCACATTGCCGTTCAAGTTTGGATACAGTATATACTGCACCCCTTAAAAATTAAGTTGAGGACCTATATGCTGACTCTAAATCCTAAATCCTATTCACCCAAAGGTAACAAATTTGAGCACTCCATTTCTTCCATACAATAAAATTGCAGGATCAACTTTGTGGGACGAATAAGCAATCATGATCTTCAATTGCATGTAAAAAGTGTTCTGTGCGCTTACCCTCTGAAGATCATCCCCGATCCTTCAGCCCTTCCATTCCGCAGTTAATCGATCAAGCAATTCGACCAATGCCCTCTCCGCTCCCCACACACCCTGCATGACCTCACCCAACGCGCTCTCCACTTGCACTGCCTCCCTCACCCTCGCCTCCCTCAACAAGCCCCAATACAGCCACTTCTTCACCTCCTTCCCCACCGGACCACCGTCCCTCACAACCTCCCCCAACACCCTCACAGCCTCCCTCACCATCCCACACCTACACATCCCCACAACCACGACCCTCCCCACCTCTCCGTCCACGGGTTCCCGGGACCTCAGCCACTTGTACAATGCCAGGGCCTCCCTAGGGCGGCGATGTTTGAAGTATGAGCTGAGGAGGAGGATGGAGATGGGGACGGAGAGGGTGGGGTTGGGAGCGACGGGGTATAG